>JALPQI010018658.1:0-21763 GCA_025490895.1 Thaumatotibia leucotreta
TATCCATGAAAACTATATTTTTAGTTATCCATAAATAGTTTAGCATTCATTAACTAATTTACTGCTAAAGTTGATAATAAAACACAGTGCAACGAATATAATACTTACTGTAAATAATATTTTTGGTATTCCGAGAAACTATGATTTTGATTTTTGGTTATTATGAACCTAACACATTTCGGATATTATATATATTATGTTATAATATAACAATGCTATTTTGGCATTTTGATGTACTGAAAAGGAGTAATTTTGGGATTTCAGACAATTTACTAGTAATCTCTTCAACATAGCAACATTCTAAGAAAATGGTATTATGACATTTGGTTGTAGCGAACCGGAATCGTTTCATTAATGCAAGCAGACAAATATGCAGTTATTTTCACAATAATAAAATAATAATAAGACATTTATTCCTAAAGTTTGCATAAGTAGAGAGAGTAGAAATCAGAGTTGGGCAAAATGTAATCTAATTACTTGTGTAAATTACATTTGTATGAGTAATTTATATCACAAAGTACACATGTGTAAATCAACTTTTTTCTGTCTGTTATTGCCATGGTCACGGTCGTCTGAGTCACGTTGGTTTATGCAAAATTATGCTACTTAAACTATGCAAACATGCTTGTAATCCATTTTTGTAAATGGACCATTAAGGAAAGGGCTTATTAACTCCAAAATAATGCATGTTTGCATTGTTTAAGTAGTATAATTTTGCATAAAACCATCGTGACTCAGGCGACCGTAACCATGGCAATAACAGATAGGAAAAAGTTGATTCACCCACATACAAAAGTAATCGGAAGGAGTAACTCTGGTAGAAATACCCAAAAAATGGATAGAGGCTCAGCCTGTATCTACATTTATGTGGGAAGCCTTGAGGCATCCAGACGCTGTTATTCTGCCACAAGCCACAACCATAGCTTTGAGTCTCTTTAAACAACTTTCAAAGAGACTCAAAGATACCACAGGTGACCCAAGAGCTGGCAGCTACCTCGCTCAACAAATTAGCCTCGCGATCCAGCGGGGTAATGCTGCCAGCATCTTTGGTACCATGCCGCGGGGGCCGTTTTTAGATTTAGATTTAGTTTAGTATATATTTATTTATAGTATAGTTTGATAATATTATAGTTTTAATTTTGTATATTTTTGTCGCTTATAAAGATAAAATAAACCATAGCTTAATCTAATTTACTGAAGTTTTAGAATTTTTCAACATTAATTTATAATAGCAATCTTAAGTTTATTATTTACAAATATTAATAAAGCTGTAGAACCAGATATTACTGACATTGTAATATGAACAAATGGCACATTATTACATACATTTTAAAACAAATGTCAGGGATAAATAAGTCTGATAATTTTACTACCACGCTTATGAAATAAATTGAGCATAACCTAGCCTTTGTCACGCATAAACTATAATCGTTTTTGTTTTGGTATTTTCAAGCCTAGAAAGCTTCTTTTATTTATTTATTTTGTTCTGTAAGATACAGGATTAGAACTTGAAACTAAATACCCAACAGTTAGTCCCACAAAACTGTTTGAACAGTTTGACTGTGAGATACAGAAGTAGAAGTGTCAACATAGAAAACGAGGCAAAGTGAAAGAATATAAGATGATGTTTAAATACTGTCAAGATTGTAATAGGGCTTTCTTAAATCTAGTTTTGGGTTTCTCCACTCTAATAGCCACAGGTAAGGTGTTAAGTAAGTATGGCAAGCGCTTTTCAATGAGCCTATCCCCATAGTAATTGCTTACTCTGGGAAACAGCATACTTACCTGCTGCTACAGATCGGGTGCCATGGTTATGGCATATACCCATGGATTATTGAAGCTTGTATCTTAAAAAACCGGCCATTTGCAAGTCGGACTAGTGCAGGGTTTCGTGTCATTATATCATAAAAACAGTAAAAAACTCACGTTCGTTGTATGGGAACCCCCCCCCCTTAAATAACCAATAGAGTAAAATTTCTTTTGTTTCGGGAGACGTTTTTATAGGTCTCTGGGCGGCTAGAGGTTAATATTTAGTTAATTTAGTGTATAATACATAATATGAATAATATTAAAATTTTTAGTATTTTTTGTTATAGCGGCAACAGTAATACAGCATCAGTGACAATTTCAACTGTATAACTATCATGGTTCACAAGATATAGCCTAGTGACAGACAGACAGAGAGCGAGGCTTAGTAATAGGGTTTCTACCCATTGGGTATGGAGCCCTAAAAACTACCAAACTACAGAAAAGTTATAATAATGACAGAAAGATAAAAAAAAAAATAAAAAAGCCTTTTATTTCTTGCAAATTTTTACATGAATAGTGCTTAATACTAAGAACCTTGCGATGCAAGAACCCCTATTCGGGTGTAGGCCAGTAATGGCAGAAAGATAAGGAAGAGTAAATGTTCTCAAATTTGTTGGGTTGAGATGTGAGTCTACTTGATTTGTGTAATAATCTACGATATTTGTTTATTTGTTTTTGAACACCAGGTATTGTCTATCTTGTCAGCCACTGTAGCCTAGTTGGTAGCGACCCTGCCTTAGAAGCTGGAGGTTCCGGGTTCGAATCCCGGCGAGGGTATTATTTGTGTATTTATTAATCTCAAATATTTGTTCCTTGGTCATGGCTGACAATGTATTTTTAAGTATCTATATGTGTCTATCTATTACATATATTGTCGCCTGGTACCCACATCACAAGCCTTAATTGAGCTTACTGTGGGACTAGGTTGATTTGTGTAAGATGTCCCAAGATATTTATTATTTATCTATCTATTTAGACATTTATTCTGAACTAGTAGATATATTGTTGTTCAGTGTGCCGCTTGGCAAAGTCCTCATCCAGCAGAGCTACTTCTGTAAATTACATATGTATGTGTATTTTGTAATTTAGATCACAAAGTCCACATACAAAAGTAATCGAAAGGAGTATTCTGAGCAAGCATTTGCTTGTTAGTGGGCTGACGTTCGAACATTTTGCTATGTGAAATCCTGTTTTCATTTGCCAAAGAACAAACAAATGCTCGCTATATTCTATCTGTGAGTTCCTTTAACACTATCACTTCCAGATCAAAAACCTAGGTTATTGCTGCACGCTGACCTGTTTTACAAGGTACGCTACTTCAATTCCAAGAACACCAGTAAGGAGTCCTAAATAACTTTATTTTCATGCCACACAACTCCCCAGGGAACTCCCAAAAAATAAAGGCTATCCCTGCATGCCAGCCGGCGTTAATTGTATAGTGAATAACTCTATACAATTAACGGGCTGGCATGCAGGGATAGTCTTTATTTTTTGTCCTGGCACTACAAATAGTATAGTGATACCCCCACGGAGTCGGCGGCATGTGAACAAAATTACTCTTGGCATTGAATGTGTTAATTGACTCCTTGTTTTTACTTTAGTGTCTAATTTCTATGCCACCCCTGTTAGATTTCCAAATAAAATAAGATAAAATAAAGATATCAGGGTATGTAAATGATGCAACTTGTCTTCCTTCTGTCCATTCTGAGTGTAGACATTTCGACGGCAACAATATACAAGGTCCTAAATTCTGAAGGAACCTTCAGCACTTTGCACCTTATACATTGTTGTCATTTTTAATCATTTTAGTTGTATACAGACTTTACTATATTTAAATGTTTTGAAGTATTTGTTATTTAAATGTCAAGCATTGATACTTTTAGGTAGTAATTTTTATTTATTGTCATGTTTCCTTATTATCCATTGATAAACACATTGTTTTGGCTTTAAAGTAACATACAGACTGATTTCTATGAATCTTTGAGCTTATGGATTAAGCTATCTGGCATATTCAAAATCCCAAAATAAGGAAATGTGACACACCCTTATTTTAAGCAGTTTCCACTCTTAACCTTGATATAAATCATTGTTTAAGCTTCATACAGCTTATCGCGCAGTTTCGAAAAGGTTATGCATCTTTTAACGCTACTACGCAGAATGTATAAGAACCAGTGATGTAAGAGCTTAAACGATGGCACCAATTTGTCAAGTAATTCCAGAACTTACCGTGGAATATTCGATCAGCTTCCTCCATCATTCTCGCAGCCTCTAACAGCATACTGATGCGCCCGCTGCGAGACATCATCATGATAAAAGACCAGCACGCGCTTTCTTAAGGCACGAAATGGAAAAAAAATTACGCCTACTTTTCACACTATCGATGCACGATATAACTAAATAAAATTATAGAATAATGAATTTAATAAGTGTTAGTATAACCTTCACATAACTATAGATGTGAACGTGACGAATTTAGGACGAATATAAATGGAATAAAACCACGCCACGCCAACCATACTATGGTATGACATGACAGATGTGATATGAGTTTAGAATTCCACAGATAATTCGAAGTTTCAAGTTATTTTTTGGAACTTCAATATGGCCGCATTTTGACAGAATGGACAGTTTTGGCAGCTACATTTCAAGAATTATTATTTATTTTATAAATAAAAATACATAACACTAGTAATATACATATCACGGAATATTAAGTATTATTTCATTTCAATATTAAGTATTATTTAATATTGCGTAATGATTTTTCATCTGATATGTCAAATAAATCATAGCACTGCAAAAGTTGACATACCAACTTTTTAAGTAAAATCGTCTAATTATCTATTTAGGCCTGTAAGTACAATAAATCTACTTCTTTTGTACCATAATGGACCGCTTAAATTAATTATTTCGAAGTAATTTTAGTAGGTACTCAGGAATAAAATCACAAATTTACCAGTACCTACTGTTTATATGTAGGTCAAGTTTATTATACGTTTAGAGTATTATATTCTTTGATGTAGGTACTACTTGAAACTGAAACATGATAACATTGATACAGATGTAGTGAGAAATGACTTGCCTTCGGAAACGTTCGTCAACGTCATGCTGTTTCAGTCTTTCTCACTGAGACTGACAGTAATAGCTGTCATGCTACTTCAGTCAGACTCGGTGACACTGCCTGAAACAGCATGTGTTTACGAACGTTTCCGAAGGCAAGTAATTTCTCACTACACCTGTAACATCTAGTATTTGAAGTTGGTAATTAGAAAAACAATACTTTTCTTAAATTATTCTCACTCTGAGATGAAAATGAAACACTGTTTCTTCAAACAGGCATTGCTTTTAAACTATATTATAATTATAACAGTAGGTTTTTTTTACATTGCGTATTTTATGATTATGACATGTTACTTCATAGGGCCGCTCCCCACTCTTGAGCGAATCGCGAACGCGAGTCGGCAGTGCGCTGCAAGCTCCACTCACAAGTGGGAAGCGCCGGAGCATCCTATACGATGATAAACGTAAGGTGCGTTTAAACCAAAAGAGCATTCGCTGTTCTAGCTCCCGTTCTAAGAAATCAACCAATCACGTTTTGTGTACCGATCGAATTTCGTAGAGTGGGAGGTTAGAACAGCGAATGCTCTTTTAGTTTAACCGCACCTTTAGAATATTAGTGTTGAAACGTTCGTCTTTAACTCGTGTGGGTTTTAAGCATTTTCATATTTGAAGATCATCAACGCTTCTTATATCATAAATATTCCTATCGAAACCGTTACAATGTGGTATATACAGAAATTGAGTAGTATAATTTAAGCTTATACAGTCAAGGGCATAAATATGTATACACTTTTTTATCTTATGTTATGCCGTTAAAATAAGGTGCAAAAGTGTATACATATGTTTGCCCTTGACTGTACGTAACAGGTTAAATTCCCAGTACAAACCATATACAATAGCAAGCGTAACTGGGTATAATATGGGAAAACAACCTTTGTATCATTTCTTTAAAAAGTTTAAAGGATTGCAAGGTTGTACGGTAGGGTGGTTGTACATGTGATGCATGTGACATATTTAAGGATGAATGTAAGTAATGTAACACATACTAAAATAAAAGACTGCTGTATTATTCTTCTTTATAAACTAACAGTAACACTAACACAGTGTTAAATATGATATCACGAAAAGCGGGAAATGGGTAAAACAAAATGGGAGCAGTAGTAGTATAATTTTTTTTATCAGCAAACTTAATTTGGTAATAACAATTGAGAAAATGAGTCGACACGAAGCCACGACTTGGGTCGATTTCACACACAGCTTGCGCGGGTTCGCAAATCCGTGCGGCGATTCACTCAAGAGTGCGGAGTGGCCTTGATAGTTTTCAGCCGATGCAGCGTTCAATTATACAGTGTGTTACAAAAATGGTGATAGAAAATAATAAAACATGAATCCATTTTGAACAACTTTTAATATGGGACCAAATATAAAAACTCCAGAAAAAAAATCGACGCTTCTATACATTCTGGTCAACCCATCTTATTCCCATCCTATTTCTATGGAACATCAATGGAAATGACGTTTTTTAGGGTTCCGTAGCCAAAATGGCAAAAACAGAACCCTTATAGATTCGTCATGTCCGTCTGTCACAGCCGATTTACTCGGAAACTATAAATGCTACAGTAATGAAATTTGGTAAGGCTATCTGTTGTATGAACCGCTACAGGATTATGATACTAAATTGTAAAAAAAAACCATTGGGGTGGGGGCCCTCAACGCATGTAACCGAGAGATAGAAACATTTTTTTAGTTGTATATAAGCGTGTGGGGTATTAATAGAAAGGTCTTAGAAAATGATAGGTTTATAAAATTCGAGATATCAGCTCTCAAAGTCTGAAAAATGCCCCCCCCCCCCCTCTTTTTTAAACTACGCGATATAAAATTCAAAAAAATATATATGTTATGCACATTAATAAACTCTATCAACGATTTTTGGTTTGATGAAATTATCTCCTATATTTTTGATTTAACAGTATTTTTTAAATAATACATTGATAATGGTACGGAACCCTTCGCGAGCGAGTCCGACTCGCACTTGACCGGTTTTTTCTCTTGAGTTTTTATATTTGGTCTCATAGTAAAGGTTGTTCAAAATCATAGATTCATGTTTTACTATCTTGTAACACCATGTTATTTAACAAAGTTCGATTAATATACAATTCGTTAGACTTATAAACACGGTTTATCTTGTCGACTGCCATCTAATACGGGCTTTATACAGGGTGGAAAGATAAGTTGGGCCCTGGAGGGAAACTACGATTAATCCTTAAGTTGGCTCATTTTACTCAAAGGAAACATTCTATTATTTTTTCGAAAGAAATGTACGGAAAAAATCTTTGTGTTCTAAATGTTCAATTTTAGGGAAAATTGTTCCACAGACGAGTGTAAGACATAATGATTGTCGGCAGAATTTAAACATTTTCGTTAGATCAATCGGAAAGTGTAAGAATCACGAAAAAAATTTTTTTTTATATTTAGCATGTTCGATTCCCTGGCGAGACAAGTGAAATTAATAAAAACTTTGAACACAGTTCGGTTTCGTATCTAAAATAAAAAAATGTTTCCTTTCAATGAAACGAGATAACTTAAGGTTTTAAGGTAGTTTCCCTTCAGAGCCCGACTTATCTTTCCACCCTGTATAGGTAAGTCCCCTTACCTATACAGGGTGGAAAAATCTGTGGGCTCCACACTCAGGAGCCCACAGATTTAGATATTCAGGAGATGAAGTAAATAGCACCATTTGTATTGGGAACCAAGCGTGCCGACTTTTGAGCAAGCTTGGCAATGGGGCATTTGCCCCCCCCCCCCCCCCCCCTCCGGACCCGCGCAATTAGCCACATTTGACACTGAGCGTATGTGAAAATTCTACCCCCTTATTCATATGTCTCTCAACTTAGCAGGTCGCTAAGTATTGTTGTTCTTTTCTGTATTACTAATATATGTACAAGATCGAAAGGGACAAACATACAGGGTGTTTTTTTTTCGACCGTTCAAATTCTAAGTAGTGAATGTATAGGTCATACTGACCAACTTTTACTTTGGGGACAAAGTCGAAATCGCGAAAAAAAAAATCAGCTGTTTCATACATTTCGGCCGGCGTAATGCCGCCAATTTGTATGAAACAGCTGATTTTTTTTTCGCGATTTCGACTTTGTCCCCATAGTAAAAGTTGGTGAGTATGACCTACACATTCACTACGTAGAATTTGAACGGTCGAAAAAAAAACACCCTGTATAACGCTTGTTAAGGTGACGTTTATGAATAAGGGGGTTATTCTTGGGCGTTTTCACAAGCCGTTGTTGATATCACCTTGTTATTTAATTCGGACAAGTTTGGGCTTGTTCTACTCAGGATCGAGCTCTTTCAATTCTAATAGGAGAAAAAAATGTCCCAAAATGTGTTTTCCATTACGATACCGTTTTTTCATAGATGTTCAAAGATGGTAGCGTAATGGAAGGAATGAAATCTGTATGAAAATTATGGGACATATTTTTTCTCCTAACAAAATCGAATGAGCTCGTGATTCTGAGTCGAATAAGCCTAAACGTGACCAAATTAAATAATAAGTGGTTTCAACAACGGCTTGTGAAAACGCCCTCTTACAAACTAAAATGACAGCTCCCAACGTTCAGAGGAATCCTTCGCTTTCAGTAAGCGGTAAATTATTTTATTTTAATAAACACATAATTTACAAAATTTTAACATAATTTCAAGTTTACAATTGATAAATTGACTAGAACAATTTGTGAGTCTTTTTCGGAAAACGTGCAAAGGTGCGGTTAAACTAAAAGAGCATTCGCTGTTCTAGCGCCCGTTCTAAGAAATCAACCAATCACGTTTTGTGTACCGTTTTATTTCGTTGAGTGGGAGGTTAGAACAGCGAATGCTCTTTTAGTTTAACCGCATCTTCACTTGCTATCAGGCCTGTTACTGCGAACACCGAAGTTCGCAAATTTCGGGGATTTCTCTTTTTTATAATTATAACTAACGTGAGACTCAGACATATTTAAATATTTATCAAACGGGTTACTCACGTAATATAAGTCGATAATTGCTCGACATGTTTCGATCCATTTAGAGGATCCTCATCATGGAGCATCGAAACATCTCGAGCAATTATCGACTTCAATTACGTGAGTAACTCGTTTGATATTTAAATATGGATTTGTCTCTCTCACTCAAACGAAGGCGTCATTAGAGTGACAGAGAAAACTCCCCGAAATTTACGAACTTCGGTGTTCGCGGTAGCAGGCCATGACGTTAAGACATTTGTATAAAAATACAAGCCAGTTTCGTTTTTATGGCAAACGACAAAATGGGACGTTTTACTAAAATGCTCACATACAGGCTGATAACGGGGTCGTAATCCCAATCGTGAAAAACGTCTTAAGATGGTCTTTCTGAATATGGTTTCCCATGGAACAAATATGAATATCACGAAAAAAAATTACCATACCTGGGATAACTCGGGGCATTTATACGAAAGTGATGTAGCAAAATATTTTATCGACTAAAAATATATCGATGTTACTGTGAATGACAACATCAAAATGTTATTCGGCATAAATAAATATTAGGTACTTTTAAAAAATAAATTTAAACGGGTAGTTACGCGTTTATTTTAAAATAGTTTTCAAAATATACAATTAATATTAAAATATCAATATTTAAATTGACATGACATTGATTAAAATGACATCTGCATACTTTTACTATCTGAAAAGGCCCGACATCGAACCTCTGTATTGTAATCGAGAATGTTCAATAAGTACATCTTTTATTACAATTATATCGACATCTTTTTAATCGATATCAAATCCCTATAACTTGCCCCCAGTTATCCCAGGTATGAAAATTACTGATTTCATACCGACCGGTGCGGAACTTCCAGTCTCGTTTCATAATTATGTAAACACATTTGCAAGGAATGAGTATGGAGAAATGTATACATACTAATGAACTCGAACGTAATTGGTCGTAAAAAAAAATTTTGTTCATATAGGTCCCATGGGAAACATTTTTCGACCGATCACGACCCCGTAATCATATTAGTAATTCCCCGTAATCGTAGTATACGTAATGTATAATAAACAAAAGCGACTTTTAACAAAACATTACATTGGAATTCTTAAACAAAACATATAAAAAGTTCATCATTATTTATTTGAGTGCATTTTGTTAGGCATAGGCGCTTAAGCTTAATACTTCTGAATAAATTTCTGCTCAGAACATATTTATAGAAATAACAATTATTATTAAGTAATAAATAATAAGTTACAAAACATATGCATACGTGCATGTTTTCTGTAGTAAAATGTCTTTTTCCTTGACTAAAACTAAAGAAACCACATGGGAATTCAGAAGTGTTGAAAATACTTGAGAGGTATCTACGGGTATAACCAATAATGGCAGCTTTAGAGCAAATAACCAAATTAAAAAATGTAAACCGATTTCTCTAAGATCCCATCATTAATTAGACACCGCCTTAGTTCCAACAGGACTATCTCGGGGTTATACCCATGTGGTAAAAAAAAAGGACATAGGTTCAGAATATCTCGGAGATATCGACTAACATACAAAAATCTGTTGAATCGGGGATCTCCTCGTTTTTTTTTTTAATAAAATAAGTCCAATTGGGTCTCATCTGAAGTCCGTTAAAAAATTGGAGGACTGAAAACTATAACTAACGTGAGAATTATAACTAACGTGAGACTCTAACATATTTAAATATTTATCAACCGGGTTGCTCACGTAATTAAAAATCGATAATTCGGGCTTTGGTCGCGGGTACTCCATGATGAGAATCCTCTAAATGTATCGAAACATGTCGAGCAATTGTCGACTTTAAATTATGTAGAACTGAAGTTGTTTATTAAAATAAATAAGACAATTAACCCAGATAAATCTAAATACAAAAATCTTACGTCAGGTTTTTTTTTTATTTTCTTAGGCACCCATCTACACCAGTACAAAAAGCAAAAAAAGCATCAGTTTTATAACACCTGGTAGGGTTAAAAAATAGGACTAATATGCTGTACGAGTATATCGACAGACATCTTTCTCGTTCCCTCATAGCTGATGAAGACCACATGTTGCTTGCATCTATTGAGTATGGTCACCCGTTAACACCCTCCCTAGCTCAGGTCTCCCTGCGAAGCTTGAGGCCCCGGGTTCGGATCCAGAAGGTATTTGTGGAGCATTCCATGGGCTGTCCCGTACAAACGCGTGTATATTTCGATAATTTGAGTTTTCTTCCGAGTTATCATATATTTTTGAGCAATTTTTAACTCTTCTAGTCACGAAAGAGAACTTCGATAAACCCACAATTTTGAGAAAAACCGTGTTCGCACGGGACATCGGTGGACTTTTTCGTGGAATGCTCCTTGTCTGTTTATCACAATGATGGTGAATGGGGATTTGTTTTTCTACCTGTCCATGACTATATCAATAGACTTCACATTTCTAACCCTTTATAGTGCATTCTCTGAAATAAAGATTATAGTCTGTTCTAAAATATACAAGACTATTCCCTCATAGCTGATGGAGACCGCATGTCGCTTGCATCCATTGAGTGCGAAGCTCTATGCTTAGCACATGATTGGCGCGACAGTATCTCGCCGCGAGATAGTCTATCCGTCCCTCTTTTGTTAATATAGCTAGTGAAGGACAGGGGATCTATCTCGCGGCGACATACTGTCGCACCAATCATGTGCTAAGCCTGGAGGCACTGGGTTCGAACCCGTAAGGTATTTGTGTGTTTATCACAATAATGGAAATTGGAGATTTGTTTTTCTAGCAGTCCATGACCATATCAACAGACCTGGGGTAAGGTCTTTATAGTGCCTTGCAATATAAAGATTACAGTCTGTTCCAAACCATACAAGACCATTGAAGTTGTCCATAGGCATAGCTTCAAGGAGGCTTGAACCTTTTTCTAAAAGGCATTCAGTCATGTCACTAATGTTTCCTTTTTAGCTAAAACTCTCATACCGGCAATTTTTTTTCATCTGTGTGGAGTAACGAATGTTTTTCCAGATATATCCTCTTCGTAAATTGCTTGTCACATTTACCGCAGCAGTGCCTCTTCTCCCCTGTGTGGGTTCTTATGTGCTTACTCAGATTACCGCTAGACGTAAACTGCTTTTGACATATCTCGCAGCCGAAAGGTCTCTCACCTGTGTGGATTCGTTTATGTTTGTTTAAATCCGTGCTTTTTATAAAAGTTTTACGGCACACTTCGCATACATACGGCCTCTCACCAGTGTGTATTCGTTTATGCGTTACCAAATTATGCATTTCGGTAAACTGTTTTTCGCACAAGTCGCATGTGTAAGGTTTCTCCCCTGTGTGGTTGCGACTGTGTCTGTTAAACGCAAAGAGATGGGTGAATTGTTTTTTGCACACTTCGCAAGTATATGGTTTCTCGCCCGTGTGTATTCGCAAATGTCGTTTTAAATGCGCCATTTTGGGGAAGTGTTTTTGGCAGACGTCACAAATGATTACTTTGCGTTTAGTTTTAGATAGTGGGTTGTTTTCTGTGTGGTTTTCTTGAGGGATTCCGTTGTCAAGTGTATCGGTGGATGGGGCTGGATCGCCGTCACCGAGCGCCCAACCTGGTGACAATGTAATCGTTGGATTAAAAGTAAGTTATAATAGTACAATCAACAACACACCTGCGAACACAGGCAAAGTGCCAAAAATATGTAAACAGAAATTTATTGCCTGGACATAAAGGTGTGTAGACATATTTCTGGCACTTTGTCTGTGGTCACAGCTGTGTTGTTGATTGTACATTGTGCATCTAGGGAGGTAAGTACGGTGTAACTAACGAGTATTAGAAGACTTAATCTTAATCTTATTCCGCTTACCGACCGTGATGCATACAATGTTTTTCATCACACTTGTGGACAAAAAATAAGTTATAAGACAAAATATATTTTTTATTACTCCCGCGCTTTGGAAGCAAGTGTGATGAAATAGTACATTGTGCATCGAGGGAGGTAAGTACGGAATTACTAACCAGAGTGTTAGAAGCCCGACGCCATTAGGCGGAGGGCTTTTATGACTCGAGTTAGAATTCCGCTTACCGACCGTGATGCACACAATGTTTTTCATCATACTTGCAGTCAAAAAAACAAGTTTTAAGACATAATATTATTAAATCGACTGACATTTCTATTACTCCCTAAGGAATTTCACTTTTCTATTACTCCCGCTATGCACGCAAGCAATGGCGCGCTTAGACAGCAAGTGTGATGAAAAAAACATAATCTAACGGCCTGTTTGATAATCCCTTGATCAGATGAAAATGATCTTGATCACTATCATTTTTTCTAGGCATATTATTACAGCACGTCGCCAACAAGATTGACTTAATTAATTATCGTTATAATTTTCCGTTGGTTTTCTCACCATTTACTAATAAAAGTCATATTTTGTTTAAATAGTATTTATACGAATGTTCATGAATGTTACTCGCGGAATCTTGGAAAGGTTGCAATTGCAACCTACTTTTATTTTATATTAAAAATAATACGATAGAAATATTTGTAAGAAGCTATTGTTTATTTTTTAAAACATATAATAATTTGGTTTGTTAGTTAAATTAGATAATTTTGTAACTTAATTTAGTATTTCAGTTTTTTGCTCGATTTCATGTTTAGTAACGGCCAGCGCACACTGGAACCCGCCCATACATTGCTGTGCTCAAAACTCAACTTAGAAATTGTGGGTATTTTGTGCTGAAATTTAAATATAGTATGACCAGGGAAGTATTCTACCTCATTGAAGCAAAATACCCTCATTATCAGTTGTCCTTACGTAGTTGCATTATGTCAAAGGTCTATGATTTCATGTGTCACGTTCAGTGGTAATTAGCATCGATTATTAAATAGACTTGTTTCAAGTTATAGCAGTAATAATAACACAAAATCCGCAATGTCTCGTCTTGAGCAAGTTATGTTGATTACGTTTTACGTATTTTATATTCTAAGAACACTTTTGTGTTTGTGATATTTGGATAATAGTAACTTATATTGTAATTTAATAAAAATGATCATAATTCCGATAATGGACAAAATCTTTTGATACTTTTTAGGCACGATAGCTAAAAAAGTGGTCTTTATTTTTATTCTTCATTCGAAAGCAAAAGATGTTGTCCATTTTTCGAAAACGGACGAAATTTTTTGCTCTGACTATTTGATCACGCGTTTTTTCTGTAGCGAAAAGTTAACTTTTTTGTAGTATAACAATTATTTAGTGCGTAATATTTTACCCTACGGTTACTTCTATTCATTTTGACGGTTTCAGATGAGAAAAGCGATTCAATTTTACTTCAACGACGAGAATTGTGCAACACGATATTTAAAAGTAAATACAACACAATGAAAAGTTCAACTAAAAGATAAAATATATTCAATTCAACACAAACTTTATTTCACAATGGTAGATGGAAAGGTCTGTAACGCATTGTCAGATACTAAATCTACTTTAAAATGTTTTTTATGCGAAGCTAATTCTGGTGAATTTAATGACTTGAATAAAGTACTACAGAAACCTCTGAGAAAAGAATATTTAGCATTTGGTATATCGGTTTTACATGCTTGGATCCGACTTTTCGAAGCTTTGTTACACGTGGCATATAAATTAGAGATACGATCTTGGAGTGTAAAAAAAATGCACAAACCAAAAGTGGCTCAAAATAAAAAAAGGATCCAGGCTGAGTTTAAGGAAAAACTTTCCCTAATAATAGATCAACCAAACCCAGGTTTTGGCAATACTAATAATGGTAATGTGGCTCGAAAAATATTCCAAAACTATGAAATATCAGCCGAAATAACTAAAATAGATGAAGAACTCATACGTCGCTTTTACATAATTTGAACTACTGTCTAGAGACAGCAAAGTTATATGTAGACCTGTACCCGTGGTGTCGTATGACACCCACTGTTCATAAAATCCTTATTCATGGAGACGCAACAATATCTGAGCACCTGATTCCAATAGGCAATTTAAGTGAAGAGGCCCAGGAAGCGAGGAATAAGGATTTTAAAAACTATCGAGAGAGATTTAGTCGTAAAACTTCCAGAATCGACAACATGACGGATGTTTTTAATAGGCTCTTGGTTTCCTCTGATCCCTTCATCACCAGCATACGACCTCTGCCAATTATGAATACAAAAATATTTCACCCGGAAGCTGTCGATATGTTTATCAATGAATATGTACCTTCGTCATAGGATTTTTTTGTTTTTTATACAAATATAATGTAAATAATAATTATTATAAGAAATACTTGACATTACGAATGCAGAATGGTAGTTTTTTTTGCTTAATTTTACTTTTTGTAGTTTTGAGCACAGCAATGTATGGGCGGGTTCCAGTGTGCAGCGCCGTGGCGGTTTTTAAAAGTTTAGAGATGCAATCACGTGAGAGAGAGATGTAAACAGATTATAACTTTTACGATGAACAGAAAATATAGTAAAACTATAAAAACAAATTGGAAGACAGAAAATGTGTTTCTCTAGAATTTCCGTGGTGGGGGCCTAAGCCTCCATCATAAAAATATCTGAACACTCCTTTTAGGGTTCCGTAGCCAAAATGGCAAAAACGGAACCCTTATAGATTCGTCATGTCTGTCTATCCGTCTGTCACAGCCGATTTACTCGGAAACTATACATGCTACAGAATTTAAATTTGGTAAAGATATGTGTTGCATGGACCGCTACTGAATTATGATACTACATTGTAAAAAAAAATATTGGGGTTGGGGCCCTCCATACATGTATCATGTAGATATCAGCTCTCAAAGTCTGAAAACTGTGTCCCCCCCCCCTCTAATTTTCAAACTACGTGGTATAAAATAAAAAAAATGATGTTATGCATATTAACAAACTCTATCAACGATTTTTAGTTTGATTAAATTATCTTCAATAGTTTTTGAGGTAGGTTGATTTAACTGTATTTTTTAAATAATAAATTGATAATGGTACGGAACGCTCCGCGCGCGAGTCGGACTCGCACTTAGCTGGTTTTATTACTATAAAGATAGAGGCGTGTTCAGATATTTTTGAGCGCTCCGGACTCTACGATATATCTGATGGCGGCTGTATGTCAAACAGTTTTAAAAACCGACTAGACAATTACCTAACTAGCACAAAGATAAGTAAATAAAATTAATAACTTGGGACATCTTACACAAATCGATCTAGTCCCACAGTAAGCTCAATTTAAGGCTTGTGATGTGGGTACCAAGCACCGATATATATAATAGATAGATACATATCGTTGGGGATAGCGAAATACCCCGTATCTAACAAATTCAATTTCGTTCAATTTGAGTGTCAATTGTTTGATATTTGAACTCTATCTGCTTTGGTAGTTACGTGGTATTGCACTATTCCCGACTATATAGATACTTAAATACATAGACAGCTAATGTCAAGAAACAAATATTTGTAAAAATAAATACACAAATAATGCCCTCGGTACTCTAACTAGGCTATGGAGGCTCACAAAGATTACTTTTTTAAATTGAGATCAATATTTCATTTTATAGCTGACTAGCTGAGCTAGCAAGTACAGTTGGAGATATAGTTACCTGACTCCTTACTGACTTTCTAAGGGAGCTAAATCATTTTTAGGAACACCCAATTAGCTTTAAATTAAAAACCCTTGTTTTAGTCAGTTTTGTAACCATAATTAAGCAATATTATCGAACCGGGTTACTCACGTATTTAAGTCGATGATTGCTCGACATTTTTGGACCCATTAAGAGGGTCCTCGTCCGGAGCACCCTCGGCCAAAGCCCGACGCGTACTGCGAGCCTGCGCCCTGCTCCGACGCTTCTGGTCCCTCGTAATGGGTCGAAATATGTCGAGCAATCAACTTAAATACGTGAGTAACCCGGTTCGATAATTTTTTAATATAATTAAGCACTAAATTTCAATAAAAACTCTGGGTTAATATTATAAACTAAGTAAGCGATATTATAATATGAAAACGACGATCAAGATTAAATTTCTAAAGATATCATAATTAATTGTCGTTACGAAACTGACTGCAACAAAGGTTTTTTAATGTCACGCTAATTGGGTGTCCCTAAAAGTAAAAATACCAATTTAACTCTGGTCTCCACTGTACATAAGGGAAACTGCGATATTTTATAAGAAATATCGCGAACATTTTCTTGAAAAAAAAAACATGATACAAATTACAGTACCGGCCAATAATAAATCACATTCGTGACTTTTTGTATGAGCGTGTATAGAGTAAGCGGCACATGTTCGCATGTAGATAGCATATTATTTTGGTACTTTTGCACAGTTTAATGATGAATACTGCAATTAAGTATTGTGAATTGCAATTGGAGACACAGCATATTGCTAAAATAGCTGTAGTAAAAAAAAGAATTTTACTAAGAAATCCATGCCTTACGCAAAATCTCTTTATGAAAAAATCACTACATGATGACCAGTTTTTTCTTCGCTAGTGTAAAGGCCTATGCCTAGACTATCTATAGTCGTGAGGTGGAAAGTGTGAGAAACACTTACAAAAATAAAAATAAATCTACTGAAAAAAACCTGTATGTGATATATTATTGGCCGGTACTGTAAATTTATATGTATAGAAGTTTTTGTAACCTAGTGACCAAGCAGTACAGGCATTCCCACTTTGGATGTTGGTGATTTTTTTTCTTTTACTATGATATGACATCTAATATTTATAATTCAATTTATGTCTTAATTAATTTAGATTTTTAGGAAGTTGTTGAATAAACAACAAGAATATTGTAATTAAATTAAGCTTTATGCTTTGTAACATTATTGATTAAATACTAGAATTAATTAAATTATTAGGCACATATAATTACATTAATTCTACTTTTTTGTGGCCTAACAGGGCAAAATAATGGACAGGGCCAAAGTTACTTCAATTATAAGACCGTATCATATCAATCTTCATAGCAATAGCACTTTGCCGAAGGTTGTGAGCCTACAGAAGCCACTTTAGATGATATCTGCACTATCACAAAGGTACATGTTTAATCTCTAGAAGATCTTAGTCTTTTGCAACTTATATTATTATATTGTTTTGTTGACAGTCCACTAAACCATCAAAATAAGAACCAAACATTTTTATGGTGAAATACTGACACAGATATATTAAACATGTATTGGCATAATACTATTTGTCAGTAAAATCAATCATCATCATCATCATCATCAGCCTATGATAGTCCACTGCTGGAGGTAGGCCTCTCCAATTAACTATGCGTATAGACGCATTAGGAGGTAAATGCCCATAATCGCGTTGTGTCCACTATGATGACGCTGCTGCCCATCAACAATCTTTTATTAAAATAATGGTAAGTGACACTTCAATCCCTTAGAAACTCCCTTAAAATCAATACTACTATATTATAAATAAAAAATTTGCCCCAGTCCACTGTCAATCGTTAGCATGCCCAGAAGGCTGACAACATTGCCACGTTGAATGGCAATGCTGATCCGCTGTGCTAGATATGAACCAGCCTTCTGGTCACGCATCAGATTTGTCAGTAGAATCTTCAAAAAAGTGGCATTTGACGTCTTTGACACGTTGCGAAACACATTCATACATATATTTTTACTTTGATACTAATAAATGTATATAATTGTTAACTAAAAATATATGTATTGTCACGTGGTATTATATATGTCGTGTTATATATATTGTTGCGTGGTACCCACAACACAAGCCTTAATTGAGCTTACCGTGGGACTAGGTTGATTAATGTAAGATCTCCCAAGATATTTATTTATTATTATTATTATTATTTATAATTCAGGCAGACAGTTGAAAAACAACTGATGTAAGCCCGTATCCTGATATCCTCTTCTAGGTTGATCTCAAATTAATATGTTTATCAAGTAATTAATATGTTTATCAAGTAATCAAATTAATAAGTTTATATATGAACTAAAAGTTTATGGTTTTAAGTTGATAATAAAACCAAGATTGTGTTCTAAAACTGTATGATTATGGTATAATACAAGTTTTTAGATTTATTTTCTTTCTTGGATTTTACTGTAGAATGGTATACACCTTTTAATGCATTTATATACACATAGCGACGACAACAACATAGGTGCAATCTGCGGTTGTTTTGTGATTGTAGATAGCACTTTGTATGTTGAACGTAGGGTTGAATCTGCTATGAAAAAAAATCGCAGATTGCACCTTATATCTTGTTGTTGTCGATTAGGTAATAAGAGAGACCTATGTCCAAAAATGGACTGAAATAAGCTGATGGTGTGAATATTATTGCTGTGTTACCTGGTGTCACCGCATCTCCCTGCCATTCAGGCGGCTGTTCATTATGAGCATCCAAATGCTCAATCTTAACTTCTACATCATTCGGCTCCACTTTTATATGGACTTCTGGCTCTAGATCTATCCTGATTTCTTGCTCCATTTGCATGTCAGGTGGTGCCTCGCCCCATTCGGGCTCTATTTTAATGTACACTTCCACCGGTTTCACGGATATCGTCTGGTCTTTCGACTCGTTTTCCATTAGAGCCTCCATCAGGACACTTGGAGTAGAATTTATTAGATAAGTAAAGCTGAACTCGGTGTTCAATTAAAAATAAGATAAGTAGACTAGCTGGCAATTCAAATTGTTATTGAGTCTGTGTAAAGAAAGTTGTATATTTTTCGAAAATCCGATAAAACTGCAAGTACAACAAATACAACAATGCAAAATACTAATACCATAGATAAGATAGCGTTGAATCGTTGACGTTGACACTGACAGCTAAGGATAGCAAGGGCTTTTCGGACTTGTCTTGTCAGTCACTTTATTATATTTTCGTTTTATAAAATTGAGATTTATTAGAAATTCGAATTTAAAATCAATGAAAGAATTTCTGGTGATTTGCTTCTATTATTTTAAATAATTGAAAATTTTGCATTTTTGACTATGGGTCATGTTGGCAGCATTGTCCATTTATATAATTTCTATTATTTCCTATCTATATCTAGATATCTAGTCTAGGCATGAATGTAGGATTAATATGGATTTGACAACGTAATAATAATAGCAAGAACGAAAGGGATGGTCTTATTAAACTTTTAACTAGTGGAAGTGAAAAGGAACGATAATCGTCCGTCCTTATCACTGTGCCACTATTTTTTGTGTGGCACTTAGCATCTACGTGTCAGACAAATGCGTTGAATACGTCAATTACGTCTGGTGGGAGTGAAATTAAATGTTTTCAATGTGAAAGTGGACACAAACAACTTATCCCAAGGCTTATTTTGAACAATTTCATCTGTGTTTATCTTCTAGATATGGTGCGATGCGAAGTACTAGGCTGTAAAAATAGAAACGAGCGAAAAATTGCTGACATAACCTTTCGCAGGTAAATATAGTGTTTTTCAGTCTAATTCTAAATGAAACTGTTAGCAAACCATTTTAAAATGTAAACTGATAAAAATACTAGTCATTAGAAAGCATTTTGGCCATAATTAACTCGGAAAAGGGAAATAATTCAGTGACTTTGTTATTGTTCGAGGGATGCCAGGGCAAGGAGGGTATAATTACCCAAAATTTTGGGGGTAATTTCAGTATGATAGTTGCCCACGTTCGTAAAATTATTATAATGTATAAATGGTGGTTTGGCGCGATGGTGCACTTGCAAATGTTTTCTTTCCATAGAATTCTATTTATGAGTAAATTAAATGTTATTTGTATATACGTTGTCGTTTTATTTTACCTTATCCTATTTAAATTATCCGAATAAGTTTGCCCAAACTAGTTTGGGTAATGGAGGGTTTATGTACTATGTTGTTTGTGGTAAGTAGGTACATGTAATTTTTCATTCTTCTAATGAAATCGATGATGATATATATATATTTTTTAATTTAATGTCGATAAGTTACTAAATATATTATTATTGACGAGTTTAAATTGAGAGTCGGGGATGGTAGAAGATAGTGTATACCTAAAAGTAAAAAAAATGTATTATTTTTAAGTAAATAATGCATCTTTACTAGTCAATATGAGCTGTCCGCAAACCGTTTACACCATTCGTCAGTAGAATCCAAAAAAATGTAAACAATCCTAATAACTTGCATTATTCCATAATAAAATACTTTTAAAACACAATCGTAGTTTTATTCCGAACTTGAAAGAGTTCACATACATTTTTAGTAAAAAATATTGATATTTATAGTGGTAACCTAAAATTATATCTGCGAACCTATTTCACGATATGTTTCAAACACGTCAGATGCTATGGAATGTCAGCCATATTTGCTTACATTCTTTTTTTTGGATTCTACTGTCGGTTGGTATACGTTAAAATGCAATCTAATTGATATTCGGCAAAGATGTATATTTTGCTTGAAAAACGCCACGTATCTATGACAGTTTAAAATACTATTTCGTAAATTAAATTAAATAAGGTACACTAATGCCCGTTTTCACCGACATCTCCTAAAGTTTAGGTGTCCCTTAGAAAATTTTAAGAAACCCCTAACTGTAAATTCGTTTTCACCAAGCGTCAACTGTCACCTAAAGCACTAAGTGGTCCCCTAAACTTACGGGCCCGACTATGGACCTCCTAAGTTTAAGTGGCGGTTCATTTAAAAAACTTCAATTATTTTTTTCTAATCGTTTGCCGCCAATTTGCATGGTCTTTTTTAGTCACTCAACCGCAATGGACGATATTTTTAATTTGTTGGATAATTTAGACAGAAAAGTTTTTAGAAAAGTTCTGGCCTCGCTTTCGTTTTTCTGCCATTTCTTTCAAACTTTCACAAATCCAGTCACACGAAACTTGCACGAAACACGAAACGAACGCGCGAATCGAATTACGAATATTAGTGCGAATATTTACTGAATTACTGACACTGG
>JALPQI010018659.1:0-20471 GCA_025490895.1 Thaumatotibia leucotreta
ATTAATAAAAACAATCATTCTGTGTCGGTCTTGTGTAACTTTTCACATTGTGAAAGTCCTGAAGCACACTTCCCTATTTAATTATCTGACGTCAGATATATTTAACTCGATTGATAAATACTTGTTCTAGTATTTCCTTTACCATGCGGGCTTTGATCGATAGTGTAGTGTGCGTAAGTTCACTCACACCTAGTATCTGGTATACTAAGTCACAAGATTCGCAAGCCACAACGAGCAAGCATTTGATATCGCTTTTGTTATACCGAGTCTTATCTTTCCCTTAGACTACCTTTCTTCCCCTAGTGTAAAATGTTGAAAGTCTTATACTGTTCCTAGGGGCGTAGTACAATGCTGCCCCCGTAAGCATAAACGCAGTAACTAGTTTGAAAATGTTAATTGATACCGAAACATAATTAGTTGAATAATGTAAACAATTGATTGACAATTAATTCAAAACTAGTTACTGCTTTTATGCTTACGGGGGCAGATTGTATGTATTATTTTGTAGGTTTTGTATTATTCTGAAAGAAAAAACATTAAAATCGGTTCACCCTGTAGGAAGTTCTGAGGTAACAAATATTTAAAAAAATTACATACAGTCCGGTTGAAACTAAGTTCCAAACTCTATGTTGTTTAGGTGGGGATAAGTGAGGATAAGAAACTCGAAAATACTTGAAACTATGGTAAGAGTATTCACTATAGAACATAAAACCGCTGTCGTGTTGCGTGAGGGGTTGATACGGCTCGATAACGACAGCGTCCGGGAAATCCCAGTTTGTATAAGTGCTGGTTTGCAAGTTTATAGACTGCTAATTACTGCAGTTTTTTTACATTTCACGCTACAAAAGTGTTCACTCCCTACTGCACCGCACTTACGACTACTTGTAAATAAACACTTCACTGACAACTTATTACTCATTTATTCGATATTAATTTGGGTATATATAGAGCTGTAGGAAAATCTTAACATCGCGATGTAACGAATGCGAAAACAGAGACATCTATTGTGAAAATAGTACTTAAATTAAACAAAAAGCGAGAAATGTTAAAATAGTACATTACAATACAAGAGAAAAACATGAAATAAGAAACGAGTAGTGTTTTAAATCGACACGACATGAGTTACGAATTTCGTTTTTGCACGTGTCTCGTACGACGTTTTTTAGTGCAGATGGCCCTCCGAAGTTTTGAACCTGACGTAAAATGACACACTTCTCGCACTAGAGCCTAAAAAAGGCACCATCTGTACAAAAAAAAAACATTCCGGTATCTTTCACCAGTATAATACCACACTTCACAATTCACATAAAGAATCGTAACACAACGGTGGGATTAGGACACCTGTTACGACACAACTATTTCATCATAGAAGGAAAAGTAGAAGGCAGAAGGAAGAGTGACAGGCTAAGATAAGTACACATGGACCAACTGAAAGAGAAAGTGAAAGTCGTGTCGTATCAGGATCTCAAAGAAAAAACTTTAAGCAGGGACTCAAGGAAACTGGGTGCTTAGACAAGTTGCCAATCGCTAACGCTTAATCGTAAATCGTAAGCGAAAGGCAGCTAACTGTCTTTGTCGCACTAATATGAAAGAGTGACAGAGAGGGAAACTACGATACGCTACCTAAGCGTTAGCGATTGGCAACTTGGCTAAGCATCCTGCTCCACCGACAAGAGCGCAGCTCTTATATTTATGATGATGATAAAGAATAAATTCTGGTAGGAAACCCGACTCTGTAGTTACAAATGCATATTTAAATTGCGGGTATCACACGTCGATACCGGGAACAGTGTCAAATAAAACAAAAGAACAGTGGCGGTGTTCAATATCCGATCTCACCATTGTGACCACACGACTTGATGAAATACGGATATATCACGGTTCCCATGGCCACTGTATTCGTTCGGGCTGTTTTTGTTATTATTTTGGATAATATTAAACAGATCATATGTTCTCAAAGCAAGATCTTTAAAATGTTAAAGAAAGAAAAACACATTATTTATGTTAGTTAATTGGACTCTACCATCGATCAATTTATATCTAGTAGGTGTAATACGTAAAAGATGAATGGACAAACACAAGAATTTTATTTAATTGTGTTTATGTTACATTAAAACAGTATTGTGTTCAATATTTTAGAAAACGTGTTTCATAGTTTAAATTAAATTGATTGTATGCGTTTTTCTTACTTGACAACATAGATCATACTTAATTGAGGTTCTTGATATTATGGTTTATTTAATGTTACAAAAGCGTTAATAACGATCTCCTAATCATAATTGTTTAACTATCACATCTGTTAGATAAGTATTTCCTCTATCTTATTACACATAAAATCTTCGATTTCTTCGTAATCAAGATAGATCATGACTCGTAATCTCACGTAACTCAACTTCCTCGATATTCTTTTGTTCAATTAACAATAGACAACCAAAACAAACTTGAACTTGACATAGAGTTTTCCGTGGGATAGTCCCGTTCCCACGCCCAAAGATGGTCACCCTGGCGTGACTCATGCTAATTTGTTATTGCCGGCGCTCGCGCAGACACATCCTGGGTGCTTAATATGTATCGCAGAACAGGTTGTGGGTTGGTTGACGATGGAGCCTATTTTGCGAGGTAGTACTTTCTTTACCTAATTTAGTTGCAAAGTAGGGATATTTTTTATGAAATAAAACTATGAAAACGGATAAACTCGCGTATAGTTATTAACTAATTTTAACTTTGGTGGGTAGTTTTGTACTTATCTTTCTTATTTTGATGGAGGTAGATCTATCAAATTTCCTCCATTGTCAGTCATCCGCAGACCACGAACCCTGTAAAGTGTTCGAAACGTCGGAATGAAGTTAAAATTAGTTAATATACGCGAGTTTATCCGTTTTCATAGTTTTATTTCATGAGTAATCCTCGCGATAACCGAAGAAAATATTATGCATATTTTTACTATATCACTAGAGTTAATAATCACCAAATTTTTTTTTAAAACAACCAACTTCAACCGATTTCTCCAAGATCCTATCTGTGGTTTCCATCATTGGTTTCCTATGATCAAATCCTACTTTCTGAATGCAAATTCTTGTAAATGAATGAAAATTACCAAATAGGTCATACATGTACCTATAACATTTGAAGAGATCTCTCGATTTCTCCAAGATTTCGGGGTTATACACGTTCGATCACAAAAATTATAATTTTATTTCAAATCTCAATGTGCGTAGTACACAAACTTTTATGATTTCATAATCTTGTGATATCTAAAGGTGCGTTTAAACCATAATCACCAAATTAAAAATTTAAAAAACCGACTTCAACCGGTTTCTCCAAGATTCCCGATTTGTTTCCATCATTGGTTTCCTCAAATCCTACTTTCTGAATGCAAATTCTTGTAAATTAATGAAAATTACCAAAAGCGCCATACATGTACCTATAACAATTGAAGAGATCCCTCAATTTCTCCAAGATCCCATCATCAGACCGCAACTTGGTGCCAACGGGACCATCTCGGGGTTATACACGTTCGATCACAAAAAGAAATTTTAAAATCGGTTCACTATTCTCGGAGATATCGGGTAACATACATACAACAAAAAAAAAAAAAAAAAAAATTCAGTCGAATTGAGAACCTCCTCCTTTTTTGAAGTCGGTTAAAAAGAGCATTCGCTGTTCTAGCGCCCGTTCTACGAAATCAACCAATCACGTTTTGTGTACCGATCGAATTTCGTAGAGTTCGAAATTCGATCCGGAGGTTAGAACAGCGAATGCTCTTTTAGTTTGAACGCACCATTATAAGGAAACTGTTCGTCTTACAAAAATATTTTATTTACAAAGCCGGACTAATGAAGAAACGACAGACGACAACGGAGGTTTATTCAAATGGCATATCATCTTGGCCTCTGTAGACGCATTCAGCGTTGATTAACCTTGAGTGATCGCATTTGCCTGCTTTATTGAATTTGAAGCTATATTAATGCTATGCATTAGCAAGGGTCATTTGTCGAGTCGAGTGGAACAATCTGACGGGGCTCAGGCATTCAAAGCTCTTTATGCACGATGACTTTTGCTATATTTCCAAAAAGCTTTGGAAATATAGCAAAATACAACTCAAACTCATAACGGGGGTGTTTACGAGACACTTTGGGGTCAAAACTCTTTTGGCCAAAATGGGTCTTTCTGATAGCATAGACTGTAGAATGTGTGGCGGAGAAGAGGAGACAATGAAACACTTGATGTGTGAATGTCATGCCCTCGCCAGACAAAGGATGAAAGACTTCGGAACCGGCTATCTGGAACCGAAGGAGGTCAAAACGCTACCGCTAGGGTCCATCCTTAAACATATTGAGTTGATAGAACAATCCCTG
This sequence comes from Thaumatotibia leucotreta, assembly GCA_025490895.1. Classification (NCBI taxonomy): domain Eukaryota; kingdom Metazoa; phylum Arthropoda; class Insecta; order Lepidoptera; family Tortricidae; genus Thaumatotibia; species Thaumatotibia leucotreta. Next base: position 4,359 of record JALPQI010018659.1, read on the forward strand.
AGGTAGGCGAAACAGGGGACAAGGTAGTAAGGGGTCGAAGTGTATCTCCAAGGGCCCCACCAATAAGATAAGATAAAGGTCATTTAGGTAAAGCCGTGTATGAGAGGGGAAGTTTCATTAAAAATGTTCAAATTCTAAATCGACGTGATCAGTTTTACATTATTTTAACTCCACTAGCAACTGTACCGAGGCATTCAGTTGTCGTCTCGGTAAAAAGACAACTATTTTTTTGTTTTCTTGTATAATATTATTAACATATTATATGACGTACTCATTTGCTGACTAAGACCCCAAGTATTTCCTGTAATCGTTATTTATTACGATATGAGTGCGAAAAAATGAAGTTCGAAGCGAGTTACGAATTTCCTTTTCGCACGTGTATCGATCATATTCGTGCGACGCGTTTCTATACAGATGGCCCTAAGAAGTTTCGAACTAACAAAAAATTAACCATTTCTTGCACTTGCACGTAAAAAAAACACCATAATATGTACAATAAGTTATAGGTAAATTAGGCTTTTAGTCTCACTCTCACTACTACATGTTCTTATAACTAATTTGCTAATACCTATCACTTACAGTAGGTACTCTCATAAATTAGCAACAGCTGTGTAAATCCTACAATCTATATCCACGAGAGATACATGCAATTTACATGGAATTAATGCATTACGACCCGCACCCACGATGTTGACCTCAGACAAATCACAATGTCAAAGTGATAATACGCAATATGCATGGAGATATATGTAGACCACCTTAACTTGGTCTTCAGTTTAAGGCGCGGAAATCGCGAAATACAATGCGAATTTTATTTATAAACTACAAGTCTAAGGCCCTGGTTTTTCTGGCCGGCGACCGGCGACCGACGCGTGTCCGCCGCCGACGACGTTCGAATGTTTTGTTCGAAAAATTTCATGAGAGTAGGTACATGAAATTTTTAGAAATTTCCGAGTATATTCTCACAATTTAGAGAATGTTCTGCAACTTGTACATTGCTAGATAGGCCTATGCCCAGCAATGGACTGAGACAGGCTCATGATGTGATGCGCTTCTCCGGGCCTTCACCGCCATGGACTATCTCCATAACAAATGTCATGTTCATTGATTCAAAGATTAAAAAAAATCGTAAGTAACAAAGGTACCACCCATGGACAGGAATACGTTCACATTTATAATTATAATGCATGTTATTGGAAGCATTGAAAACGTACCATGGTTAAGAATAGGTTTAGTTGAGACCTCGCAAAATAGGTCGAGTTACGTTAAAAAGGCCAGAATACAACATATTCGTACTTAGGTTTAGTTAGAAAGAATATATTTTAGCTATCAACACTAAAACTCACTATTTTGTCAATATTCGTGAAAACGACTATAACTCCCAAGAACTTGCCTCACATACTAAACAGAAGTCATGTTTACAGGAGCTGCAAGTCGCCTTATGTAAAAGACTTGTTGGTTCGATTCGGAGGGCTAAGTATAATGGTCACCAAAGGTTAGACACAGTGTCATAGCGTGTCATGTTTCAGTAGTATGATTTACGAAAAGCTTTCCAAATGCCCCGTTTTGGCAACTCTTACGCAAGCACTAGTGATAAACATAAAGACAAAAGACTGAGAAATAAGCTCGTACAGAAATCTGCTCTGTGCTACATTTCTGAGATTAACGCAAACAAACTGTCAGATAAATTGTGATTTATAATACGTAAATTTGAGACTATCTTAGCCTGTTCAAGTCTGGTAAATTAGAAACGTGGCAACACATTGCCTAGTTGCCTACGACTAGCAACGTACAAGTTTTGCAGAACATTCTCAAAATTGCGGGAAAATACTCGGAAATTTCTGAGAAGAAGTTTTCAAGTTGGGGTCTCATGATGGGATCTTGGAGAAATCGAGAGATCTCTTCAAATGTTATAGGCTGTATGGCGTATTTGGTAATTTTCATTCATTTACAAGAATTTGTATCCAGAAAGTAGGATTTGATGATAGGAAACCAATGATGGAATCCACATAAGATGATAGGGTCTTGGAGAAATCGGTTGAAGTCGGTTGTTTTTAAATTTTTATTCGGTGATTATTATTAATTAACTATTTTGAGGCACATTGCGCGCAGAACGGATGGCCATTGGGGCGGAAAGGTTCTCGAGTGGCGGCCACGGAAGGCGCAGCGTTGGTAGGCCCCCCACAAAGTGGACTGGTGAAGGTCGCAGGAGTCCGCTGGACGGGTGGCACAGGACCGGTCATTGTGGCAATCTTTGGGGGAGGCCTATGTTCAGCAGTGGACGCCTTTCGGTTGATATGATGATGATGATGATTAATTAACTTATAACACTTTATTCATGAACTGTATGTGCATACACTTAAATTATCTTGTAAGGATAATTAGTAGGTACAACATACTATTAATGCTCAATGTGATTTGATATCATAATTTTCCACCATTTCAAACCAAAACTGACCTACGCTCGAGAGCGAACGTCCTAGCCGTATAAGGGACAGGTTCTATCAGAATGGTAAAGGCACTCGGAGCAGGTAGTGGCATATCTGATCGTATTAGATCGCCTTATACGTCCGTGACGTATGTTTCTAGTTTTTAAAGGTTACGTCAATGCATTGGCGATTCTTTTTTTGTAACGGGATGGTATTCGACGTTTGAAATTCATTAGAATGTTTCTTTTTGATTTCATTTTAACTTTCGTGAGACGTAATAACTATAAATACGGTATTTTATAGTTATTACGTAATTCAACGGTTAAACACACGTGTCACTTGTAGTAGGTAACTTAATAATGGAGTGCGTCTCTCCTATTAACTATCCGTATAGACGCATTAGGAGGTAAATGCTCATAATCGCCACTCTGGGCAAGCGGATTGGCGATCGCAGTAATGTGTCTGTCCACTATGATGACGCTGCTGCCCATCATCAATCTTTTATCAAAGTGAGAGGCCAATGCAGTGAACTAATCAGCTGATGATATGATATGAATTGTATATCGGAATCCTAAACTTCCTATACTTATTTGGGTGTTTAGATGATGTAAGTATACACATTGCTATAGCCATAAATAAAGCCATTAGCAGTCAAGAAACAAACTCAAATACTGCCTCTGATCGTGTTCAATCCATCCAACCATATAAGTCCATGATGTCTGTTTTCTTCTTGCTTTTGTTTTTAAAAGTTGTGTGAATGGTGCTTGTAGTGCAGCGCTTTGTTTATATGCTTCCTGGAAGTAATATAATGCATTATAATAATATTGTTCATGTTATAATAATATTGTTCATACGCGTAAGAAGTTATATAATGCATTATAATAATATTATTGTTCGTGTTATAATAGAGAGCTTTTCGGTCGAGTACCGTGCTTAGGCGATGAAGCCATTTCAGCCTGTCTCACGCTCGCAACTTCTGGCCCACTACCACGAACTTCGAAATTCGTCAATTTCGATTTTTTGTCTCTGTCACTCCAACAAAGGCGTCATTAGAGTGACAGAGACAAATCCTCGAAATTTGCGGATTTCGAAGTTCCCGTAGGGATATTCAAAAGAGTGTCGCCGGTCTTTTACAAAGCTATTTTTTTTCTGGAGATTCTCATGACTACAGTAGCCGTACCATGACTTAACAAGTATGTGCATCCGCGGCACACGGTATAAATTCAGATCTGTAAAACAACTATTTCGATTTCATGACGGAGCAGTTATCCCCAATATAATTACCCAGGGCACCCGGCAACATCAAGATTAATATTTTTTTTTATATGGTTTTTTTTTACATTTATGAATAAATTCTTGTTGTAATAATAAATGTATCAATAACGAATTAAAGATACGTTTTTCTCGATACGTAAAGTAGGCCATCGCGCTCGCCCCAATATGTCAGTGCGAGCGTGATAGAATGCTGGTGAATGTGGTGGCTAGAATGCTTGTGGGACTTTGAATTTATGTTAATGTATATTTTAATGTTAATAAATATAATAAATAATAAAAATAATGCATTACGTATCGAGTACAACCTAACGTGTCCTTTGCTTCCAACGAACACGTACAGAAACATGCCCACAGGTGGCCTATGGTCACGATTTTACCGTTTGTCGTGCTACACGGGAACAACGACAAACGATAAACATCGCCATCGGCAGGAAAGGATTGTTTTGATCAACCATTTCTCGCAGACTGAACCTAGGAGCTAAACACAGTGCTTCAATAAGACACGAACTAGGAAACAATCAAACCATCGTGCACGCAATCATAGGGTCGATACCCGAGGGTTCCCACGGCCGTCCGTCAAGGAGCGCAGTAGCTTCAATGGGAACAGTAAGAAAATAGAAATACATACAGTCTGTCCCAAGGAGAAGTGACTGGCGCCTTATGGAGACGCAATCAAAAAGGCTGAAAAGGTCAATTTTTTTTCGCGGTTTTCTTGTCGGTCCCATAGTAAAAGTTGTTCAGTAAGACTTATATAGTGTGTCCCAGGAAGCTGGTCACTTCTCCTTGGGACACACTATAAAAAATATCCTGGGTAATCGTACACAAATCGACCTAGTCCAACGGTAAGGTCAATTTGGAACTCCAGCTTAGACTTAGGCAAGGTCACCAGTCACAACACAGTGCCTAGGTCATAAGACACGAACTAGGAAACAATCAGGCAATCGTGCACGCAATCATAGGGTCCATATATATACCCGAGGGTTCCCACGGCCGTCCGTCAATGAACGCAGTAGCTACAGTGGGAACAGTAAGAAAATAGAAAAAAATATCCTGGGAAATCTTACACAAATCGACCTAGTCTCACGGTAAGCTCAATTCGGGACTCCAGCTTCTTAGGCAAGGTCAACAGGCAGGGTACCAATACCAACTAGGCTAACGGAGGTTATAAGTTATCTAATTGAATGGAACACTAATAATTTTAAGCTACTCCATTAACGAAGAATTTATATACCGACGAGCGAAAAAGAACAAAAATTAACCGGTTTTTTTTATATGGAGAAAATACCAGTATCCGATTACTGCTCAGCCCGTGCATAATAACAGGCTCAGGAGACCTACAGCGCACAGTGCAAACCATGAACGACGCGTAGCGTCCCTGTCACACTCACGTGTAAATTTGTTAGTGCAACATATAGGCAACGGCAACATGTCGATCGTAGGACGTCGAGTGACGATGACGGGTTCCCACGGCTGCCACGAACAACAAAAACAACACACACATTGATTACCGTAGCCGTACTATGACTTTGCAAGTATCGGTAACGTTAGGTTTTACTCGATACAGGACATCACGCTCGCTTTAATGTGTCAGTGCGAGCGTGATAGAATGCATTACGTGTCGAGTAAAACCTAACGTACCCCTTACAGTGAAGAATAAATAAATAAATAAATAAATATCTTGGGACATCTTACACAAATCGACCTAGTCCCACGGTAAGCTCAAATTAAGGTTTGTGATGTGGGTACCAAGCGACGATATATACACGGTGGAATTTAATCGGTGAACAGGAACCCATTTTTCTAATTCAGTAATCGATGGCGGTCACGTTTATGTAGTACTTAAGTGGAACCAAGTTTTTTTTTTAGCATAACAAATTTTTATGTTGAAATTAAACTTTAATTAAAATTTATTGTCACCCTACTAATGGTTAAGTCTGAAAAGTTTAATACCTCTTTCCAAACTATCAGCCATGCATCGCTCTTATTTTACATAGGAATAGAGTCTATCGCAAAAATTAAAGCATGTGAGTGGTTATTGCTCATTTATGTTTTAAGTTTCTATGGCTGATAGTTTGAAATGAGGTATTAAACTTTTCAGACTAAACCATTAGTAGGGTGACAATAAATTTTAATTTCAACATAAAAAAAATTTATGCTAAAAAAAAACTTGGTTCCACTTAAGTACTACATAAACGTGACCGCCATCGATTACTGAATTAGAAAAATGGGTTCCTGTTCACCGATTAAATTCCACCGTGTATAATAGATAGATACATATAGATACTTAAATACATAGACAACCATGACCAAGGAACAAATATTTGTGATAAATAAATACACAAATAATGCCCTCGCCGGGATTCGAACCCGGAACCTCCAGCTTCGTAAGCAGGGTCACTACCATACCAACTAGGCTATGGAGGCTGACAAAAAGTGAAAAGTGAAGAATATGTTAAGTTATAAATATTGGATGTTATATACCAATCGTATTAAGCATATCGTATATGTCGTATATAAAGTAGTGGGACTACGGGGGAAAAATAAAAGCAACAATCAAAATATTTAGTTAATAAATAATTTAAGTTTTACTCGATGTGTAAAGCATTGTATCGCGCTTGCACTGACATATTGGAGCAAGCGCGATGACCTGCTTTACGTATCAAGAAAATCCTAAAGGTGCATTCAGACCAAAAGAGCAAACGCTGTTCTATCCTCCACTCTACGAAATCAACGAATCACTCATATTTTAAAGACTAACGGAACCACGCGAAGACCACGCAAATTATACGTAATTAAACGTAATAACGTTTATAATTAAACGTAAGTTTACGCGATTAAGTGTTTGTCTTTAAAATATGAGTGATAATCGTGAAAGTTTAAATCAACGAATCACGTTTTATGTTACGATCGAATTTCGTAGAGTAGGGGGTTAGAATAGCGAATGCTCGTTTGGTCTGAATGCACCTTTACGTATTCTTTAGGTATTTTCCGACTCATGGTACGGCTACTGTTCTTACAACAGCTACTGTGGCAAGTGTTAATCATGTTGGCTGATGCTTCAGATAATGAGATGAACGATTTCTTGTTGCCCTTATCTTGTGCTTGCTCATCCAGCGTGCTAATGTCCTGCACGTTTTTATATAAATGTGAGAAGATATTGATAAATAAAGACATAACTTACATAAAGTGAATCATCGAACAGAAATCTCGTTGGTAATTTGGATTGATGTTCAATCATTTACATGTTGCTCCTATGTACAGTCAGGGGCATAAATATATAATATACAATTTAATTTTCCAAACATAAGTAAAAAAGTGTATATACATTTATGCCTTGTACATGTTTTCGAGAACCCATTAATGTCTGTCAAATCATTTGTCTCTTTGTTAATTATATGTAAACTTTACCGAGAATGTTCCCAAAATTGCATCATAATCATCATATCAGCCGAGAGACGTTCACATGGCCTCCCCAAAAATTGCCACAATGACCGGTCCTGCGCCACCCGTAACCAGCGGACTCCTGCAACCTTCACCAGGTCATCAGTCCACCTTGTTTATACGGGGCCTACCCACGTCGCGCCTTCCGGTACGAAGTCCCTAGTGCATAAACATTATAATTAATTTGACTAATAATCTTTACGTAGAGTCGCTGTCAAATATATCGAAGTGGCCACGGTGCTTAAAAATATCTCAACATGCACACCAACGCCCTGACAATAAAGGCACACAAATACTGGTATTCGTAAGCACCCTGTTCTGTACAATATAATTATACGAGTACCTAAATAAAAACAATTGAACATTGAAACCTCTTGCACACCCCAGTCCCAGACACACACTGACTAACTATCAGTATTTTTCTTTCTCATTTAAATATTCGTAAACAAATACGGCCCTTAAAGTAAGTGGTCAATTTCTAATTCGTTACTTGAACCATTTACGAAAATAACTTTATCTTGGAAATTACATCTAAAATGGGCCTTAGCTTTTACAAATACCGATTACTGGATACTTTATTTATAGAATTGAAAGGTTTGTTTAAAAATCTTGTCAGGTAACTAAAAACCTATCAGTATGCGGAGGCCGTATTCCCGTAATTTGGTGACAGTCGTGACATATCTATTATAAAGTCTATTTTGTAAGTTTGTTAACTTGTGATTCTGTTTACTTAGTTGTACCGTTCCTATGAGTTGAAGGGTCCAAGGAAAGAACATGTTTAATCCTTTTAAAAGTCAGGGCAAATTTTGCACCTTAATGTATAATAAGTAAGGTTGATTTTCCTTCTGAAATTTGAATTGACTAGACATATGATTTCCGTGGACCCTTCAGTTTGTCACTTCGTTAATTGCGTCTTCGTAAATTTCTTGAACTCCTTTGTACCATTTGGCAGTAGGGATAGTCGAGCAAGTCATTTGCTTGACACATCTACAGACAGCACATTATAATAATATTTCAAACAGCTGGAATAATTAGTGAAGGCCCTTCTATTCAAATTTGAATACGTTTTATATATTATTTTTATTTTTATATGTATTTGCTCTTCTCGAGCCCATACATGAAGGCGTCATTATATAGTGTGACAGAGAAAAAGTCCCCGAAATTTGCGGATTTTATAGTTCGTGGCAGGGCCGCTGGCCTACTATCGTGAAAATCCAAAAAATCGTAAATATCGAGGATTTTTCTCGATCACTCCAACGAAGGCATCATTAGAGTGAGAAAGACAAATTCTGGAAATTTGCGGATTTGGAGGTTCGCGGTAGGGTCACTGATCTCTATTCTATACTCTGTTTAGTTAGGTAGGTATACTAGGTATTTAAAAAAATGTAAACAATCTTACAGTATGTTTTTATTGAAAACTACAAGTAGAAAATAAGTTTTAGCAAATAAACATAATATAACTAGGAAATACAGTGATTTACATTGTTTTAATTCATTAAGTACCTAGTTTGGATTTTTAAATGCATTTTTCAATAAAAAGATACTGCAAAATTGTTTACCTTTTTTTAAATACCTACCAAACAGAGTATAGGGCTATGTCATGGGTAATTTTGAAATTGTTGATGTCCCAATCGAAACGCTTTCACCAAATTTGACGGTTGGTTGGGCTCGATATCGTAAATAGTGTAAACGATACGTACTCAAGTTACTGTAAAGTAATACTCTTAAGTATTTGAAAAAGAACCGCACTTTGCTATGACTAATGAGTTGAACGTTTGAGTGTGTCGAACGATGTCCGGATCAATTTCAAACATTACAACGAGAATGGTTTAACTTTTTATTTATGTAAATGTGTTTATAATCACTTCTATTTCACTATTAGACGGATTACATAATTTAGTCTTTTTTGAGCCTACATTCTCAAAACAGACTAGACTTAGCCTCTCTGCTCTTAGTTATTATATCCTTGAATGTAGGTACAATAGATCTATGAAAATAACAATTTACCAATTACATCTTGTAAGTGTGCGTCGAGAAGGTATTTGTTAGTTTGTAAGTTAAATCATTGTAAGTATTAGTGCTTTATTTATTTATTTATTTATTTAGCTATTAAGGATTTTTGTAATCATAAAACAAAGATATGCAGAAATAGGGTTTTAATAATTCATGTTTAGTTAAATTGCTGTACCAAATGAGCAATACCAATTTGTTACTAATAATTGTGGATAGTTGTTTTAATTAAAATATCTCATATTTACGTGAAAATAAGTTAATTATTTCTATAAATCAAAAAATTAAAATTACCAATAAATCTTGTAAGCATATTATCGATTTTAAAATATTAAGTTTTTCATACTAAACTGGTTATTGTATTCGTATATTACAAAAAAGTAGTCTATGTTAATTAAGAGTATGTCATGAATAAATATAGGTACAATTAATCATATCATACAATAAGCCATTGACTTTTAAAACCAAATATTTGTATCCAGTAATGAATTCTGAAGATGATAAATGCTCATTAAATTTCAGTATCATTAGTTATTATCTTATTATTTCGAAAACAATATTTGATTTATGTAAGATATGATGGCCAAGCCACACCTAATGCGTGGGCAACACGCGCACGTTGTAGCGTAGGAAATATCATAGTAGATGTCACACCGCTTGCGCGGCATGCATGCGCGCCTAACTAGCGGTGTGTCATCTATTATGGTATTTCCTACACTACAACGCGCACGCCATGCATACACGCACTTGCACATACTGGACATGCATCCTGTGTGACTCAGCCTTAAGTTTAGAATTTTTGGCAATGTAACAATGTATGTATCGTTCCTAATTTTTTTCACAAATAGATGACGACACCCATTGACTTCTCTTGACAGATTGTACAGTCAACCAACTTTTTACCAGGGAAAATAAAAAAAATCCTAATATTTAATTGAAGTTGAAATTTTTTATGATGACTCTTTTATTTTACAAAGTCACGTCTTCTTTATCGCTAAGCTACAAATCTTCTTTATTCATATTTTTCGTGATTTGTCAAGTTCGTATAAATTATAATCTTAAAACGCTTTACATGGTTTTCTTTCATCTACGCGAGGCATAAACCTGTCTCTTTCAAATCAGCTTGGTTTAAGGGAACGCAAACGCAGGTATCAACTTAAGTTCTATCAGGGGTGGTCTGATAATTCTGATCACGGCATAAAATTGCACCGGCGGTGCCGGGTGCGTTGTGATACTTGTGATTTGCTGCGAGCCGCGACGAATCGGCCGATGTGACGAATCGCGAAGGTAACCGCTCTCGAGAGTACCTATAAAAAACTCTAATTAAATTTACGAAATTACTACTCATGAAGTTTCGTTATTTGTAAAAAAATGCGATCGGGATCGAATACCCATTGGTCGATTTTATCTTTGTAGTAAATAGGAAGCATCAATCGTAAATATCCCTATAATAGAAATGGTAAGACCAAATTTTCAACAAACTTTATTGTTATGACACTTATTACATGATAGCTAATGACGATTATTGGGACTAAGTCGGGAATTGGCGCCTAAAGAATACTTAAACAATATAACTAACGATAATGGAGACCTATACAGGGTGTAAGTCTAATACGGGCGAAGCTCTTAACGGGTGTTAGTTTACGACATAATAAGTACATTCAAATAACTTTTACTTAAAATTAGAGCAACAAAATTATCCATACAAAATTATTCGGCGCGCAATGTAGAGCGACATACGCGAGTTAAGCACTCGTTGACAGCTAATTTCAAAAGCAGATGACATAACTGCCATATCAACAATAACAAATTTTCGTACCTACATTGCTGCACCGATAATCTTAAAAAAATTCTGTGGTGTCATAATTAAGAGTAACTTAAAAAAAACCTTGTAATCCATGATTACACTAATGAATCCTATGCCTGGTTTAATTGATCGCCCGTATTAGATTTACACACTGTATACATGCTCTCCGAAACATGTCGCGTGTAGTGACTAAATACACGTGAGTTTAACCGTTTAGTTATATTTTTAGTCACTTTTTTGTGTTACGAAGTTACCCATGCCCATATATATTTTATATATAGTTTGTATGATGAGCCTTCGCTTTCCGAACTGACTGTATCGGAGATCCACCCAAGTAATAAGTGAATATCTGAGAAACGAACAACTTAATCTCCGGTTTCAATATAGCAGTCGTGAAACCGTGTAATATGTATAATATTGTATAACTGCAGTTATTTTAATCGATGTCTTCAATCATAGAGCGTATCGACTCTATTTCGAATAGGGTTGTCAAAAACATCCCGATAAACTTATAGTATGAAAGGGGTACCATATAAATTTTATTTATTTTACTACATAATATTTCTGTTACAAATTAGTCAAATTATCTTCTCTGAGGCCCATCCAGGGTATTAATGAAAATTACTTACTTTGGATGTTTTTATGGTATAGATGGTAAAAAACTACCATATCAACTGCCGTTATGGACGCAAAAGAAAGGTAAAGTACTTATAAATTTATTTGGACCTAGCTATGCAAAAGGGATCTAAGTTTTTATTTTTTATTTTATTTATTTGGGGCATCAACAACAGTACATAGGAAATTTACAAAACAAAGTGTACAGAAAACAAAGCTAATAAAAGATGTCCACAAAAATACAGTGAACAAGCAACAACAAGATAAAGCGTGCGCATTTATACTAACTAACATTAACAACATAAGTTTCAGTTATAAGTAAAGTATGCATGTACGTGAGTTAGCAGACTATTCCATTCTAATGAATACCTTAAATCAAATGAAACAAGTCTATCTTTCAAATGACATGTGTGGATTGTTTCTTTTTCGTGTAATTAACTACGTCCATTTGTGCTTAAAAATTTAAAAGCTGTAATGAGAGCTCTTTAGCCGAGTTCATTTACATAAAAAGCTACCATAGTTAAATAATAGTATACTAAAACGCGGATTTATAAATTACTGAGTGTATAGCAAAAGAAATCTATAGGGGTAAATATTATTGTCATGTTCAACAATTCGGTAATAAAATAGTAGGTCTGTACAATAAAAATAAGACCATTGTCGTTTACTACAGCAACAAATCCTTTGCGTCATGTTACTCTGAACTCCATCAACGAACCGATCATTTCCGATTCAGTACGTTTACTTATACTCCATTTGTGACAACCCTAGCAAACGGCCGTACATAACAGGGCCGGGCTGTGTATCCAATTTCTGAAATTTATCGCCAGCGTTTATCCGAGCTTTGATAAATGTCTGCAATCCGGCCCTGGATAGATCCACTTCTTATTTTAGAGTCCCGACTATACATACCCCTGACGAATATTGAGTAAGTATATACTCGTATTATAATGCCTACCTTGAATACATATATTATAAATAATATACTTCACCGCGATTTAGAATTACTGGCTAACCATTTTTTCACCTGGCAATAAGTCTGCGTGGAATTCTAATTTTCTATGGGCTGCCTACCCTCAGGACATACTTATCCTGCTGACGGAAATCTCTTGCCAGATTCTTGGTTGCTTTGTTTGTCTCCATAGAGAATGTTGCTCAGCGTAGCCATCACTAGTACCCAGTTCAATCTTGCTACACGACCCAGATGTCACCCTGTATAGATTAACAAAAATAATGAGGAACATCCAATATCGTAAATAGCGAGCAAGTGTCCCTTTTCACTCTGAAGGTGCATTTAGTTAGATCAAACGAGCATTCGCTCATTCTATCCCCCACTCTACAAAATCAACGAATTTCAACGAATCACGTTTTGTGTAACGAACGAATTTCGTAGAGTGCGGGATAGAATGAGCGAATGCTCGTTTGGTCTAAATGCACTTTAATTAGGCTCTTATTGCTCCAACACATCTCATTATTAAATGAATGATAAAGGTATCAAACATAATCTTCGCCAACTCAATCTATCGTCAAAAATCTTAAAACTGGTTTGAACAATATTAGGCAGAACACTATACATATTTGATCAGAGATGTATGTGCTTTCTGTTTACATGGCAATTGCGAGCAATAAGAGAGGCATAATAAATGATAAAATATGTATATCAGATAGGTAGAGCAATTTCGGCCTACGAAACATAAAACGAAATACTAAGAATTGGACTGGAGTGCATCAAAACCACATCGGGCTCAAAATAAAGCTATAAACACATTGAACACATTGGTCATAAATTGTCCGAGCAAAATGACCATAACAATGGCGCCCGAGTTCATATCGAACAATAACAGTCTGAAAATCTACAGATAGGTGCAGTTGAGTTCATAAATATGATGCTACCCCGTACTGTATTTTATTACAATACGTCTATTAATAACTTCGAAAATACATTTATAGGTACTCTGTCCAACAATTTCTAGCAGAAGAAAATTAAAAAACGTAAGTACGAAGATTTGTGTCCATAGAAATTTTAATTTGCCGCCTTTATTACTAACCTAACACGGAAACTTTGACTTTAATTTTGCGCATATAAACACGACATGTCATGACGAAAAATGAGGCATAAGTCCGCTGAGATGAAAATTAAAATCCAACACTATGTTATCTGAATTTCCCACGATATCGTCTCTGCCAATTGTAGTAAAACACGGATCTAACTAAACTGCATTGGTTTGACAAATAAAATTAAACAGCCCATGTATTACACATTACACATTTTAAGCTTACAATAAAATTCAAAATGTAATTTCAATTCTCCCCGTCCCTATCTAAAGCCCTAAACACACGAACAGAAGGCCATAAATTATTGGCCAAACGACCATTTTGGCCAAATGACCCCTACTGTGCGGTCAGCGTATCATATGACAATTTCAACGAAATTGTATTAAGTTGGGACGAATATTAAAACAAAAGAAGACAAGTGTCTTTTGTTTTTGACCCATTGTTGTAAATTATGGCGCATATTTTAAGCGAATATTGGTAATAAATAAAGGTATATTGACAGTTGTTTTTGTTTTTTGAGGAATTCGGAATTAAACGCGAATAATTTTATTTATTTTGTTGTGAATGTTTATTAATTTCTTTCTCTTTTACAGGTATTGTATGCAAGTTAAAATCTGAAGGTGAAGTGTTGGTATGAACAGAAGGTAAATAATTGATTAGGACTGTTTATTCAATTCGACACGAGGATTCTGTGGCTTTAAAACTTTATGTGTTTGACAGGAACTCGCAGCTATCTGTCTCTTTTCGATTGTGTTGATTAAAAGCGGACATGTATATGTATGTGTTTAGGCCGCAGAAGAGAATCCTCATGTCGAATAGAAAGAAGAATAAAAATAGCCTTCCTAGGAAAGGTACATTAAGACCAAAAGAGCATTCGCTGTTCTATCCCCCGCTCTACGAAATCAACCAATCACGTTACATGTATAACGATCGAATTTCGTAGAGTGGGAGGTTAGAATAGCGAATGTTCGCTTGGTTGAAACGCGCCACTTTTTAATCAACACAATCGAAAAGAGATGGGTAGGCTATTGCTTTCAAACACAAGAATTACTTAGGGGGCTGGAGCACACGCAGCTAAAATACGCGCATGTGGATTATGCCTCACGAAAAAAAATAAACGATATAATATTGTACATTATGTATTGCGTAACTTAAAGGAGTAGAAGTTACAAATTATAGACTGCTGACCCTCCGCTAGTATCGATCGATACAGCGATAAACACAATCGGCCGTCGACCTGAGATAACGTCTCCTATGGTAACCATAGAATGGTATAAACTGACTGGATAAAGCTATAGCGTAACTGCTATCATAAACTAGGTTAGAACTTTGACTCCTTAGAAAATGTAATTGTTCTTAATTAAGTAGGTCAGCTTAGGAACTGCGACCCCTAGAAAATGGAACTGCTATCAAGACGTAGGCTACGTTAGGTTAGAACTGTGACCCCCTAGAAAATGAAACTGCTATCAGAACGTAGGTTAGGTTAGAACTTTGACGCCCTAGAAAATGAAACTGCTTAAACGAGCCTTAATCGCGTCAACTTACGTTTTATCCTGACGTTTCGGGCATAACGTTACACCCGTGGTTACAAACAGACCACCCCCGAACCCCGTTCGTCGTTAAAATATTAATTGTAATCGTGAAAGTATATATATAATAAACTTTACGGTACGGTAAAGTGCTTTCATCTTACGTTAGAAAGTTAGAAATGGCATATAACTAAGTGCCATCTATTAGGATCCAAGGCATTGAGTACGTTTACGAGCTTTTTTACTTTTTGGGACACCCAATTAGCGTGAAATTAAAAAAACTTTAATTGCAGTCAGCTTTGTAACGACAATTAAGCACTACATTTTGATAGTAACATCGGTTTTGGTGTTAATTAAATAAACTTTAAACGATATCTATATATATAAAAGAAGAAGCTCCCTGACAATGATGCACGCACAGCCTAAACCCCTGCTCCTAGAGACTCCAAATTTGGCACGTAGGTTCCTTTTATGGTGTAGACAAGTACTAAGAAAGGATTTTTCAAAATTCACCTTCTAAAGGGTTGAAATGGGGGTCCAAAGTTGGTATGGCGAAATAAGATTAGTTGAACTATTTTATCCAAAACTTCGCAAGAGTATTCTTTAAAGTAATTGAGTAAAGGTATGTTTAAGGTTTTTTGAAAATTCAACCCCTGAAAAAGGTAAAAAGGGTGACGAAGTGAAAAACTCAAGTTGGGTATCGTTTCTATGGTTTATCGGGACGTAGATCACGAATACAATAACGATTTTAAAATTGCGGACGTGAAATACTATGTACACGATTATGGTGTGATGGGGTAAAATTCGAAAAATAAAAATACAGTTTTATTATTTATGTTCATTTCTGGTTCTAAAGATTCCAAATTTAGCGCGTAGGTTTCTTTGAGGGTGTAGGGGTGCTCTAAAAAAGGTTAAGTCGAAATCCACACCCTAGAGGGTGCAATGGGGGTCC
>JALPQI010018660.1:0-21705 GCA_025490895.1 Thaumatotibia leucotreta
AAATTGATAGCGTGGCTTGAGATTGCATAACTAGACCATTAGGTATACCATCTGTTGTCACATACAATCTGGGCAAGCTGGTAGAACGACATCCATAAATTGGTAGAATTAGAAGCGCAAAAATAGGTAGATCTACCATCTAAGAATCGACGCCAATGACGCCTTATCTATAACTAGCGACCCGCCCCGGCTGCGCACGGGTACTATACCTACATAAAAACCTTCCTCTTGAATTACTCTACCTATTAAAAAAATGTCATTAAAATCCGTTGCGTAGTTTTAAATATTTAAGCGTATAAAGGGACAGAGGGGCAGAAAAAGTGACTTTATTGTATACTATGTAGTGATACCATATACTATACCGTTTTACCAACCGACACGAACAAAATGTGACGAAAACTGTCACTGTCACTATTTCTGCTGGCATCTGTCACTAATTGTCAAGCTGACATATCGTGACATGATGATATATCAATTGTATTTCGTAAAACGTGTGGATAATTGTTCGTCATCGTAAGATTTTGAAAAATTGTTAAAAAATATTAAAAAACGTGACGCAGTGGTGATCTTTGTAATTTTGTTTTCAATTTCTGATGTATGGATTAAAATGTAGCGTAAAAATGAAATACAAGTGCACCGGATTTTTTAATTATATACTGAGTCGAAACAGCAACTAAAAGCGTGACAGAGTGGTATGAAACAAGACAACGAAAATAATTTTGACCCAAATATGCTACGATGTTTTTATTACGCAGAATCAAAGTGCACTTGGGTGAATCGACTTTTTCTGTCTGTTATTGCCATGGTTACGGTCGCCTGAGTCACGCTGGTTTTATGCAAAATTATGACACTTATATTTTTTATTTTATTTTTGTTTATTTGGTACACCAAACAGACATCGTACAATAAGGATTTAACAAGTAAGCATCAAATGGTATATATGCTAGCACGAGATCCAAAGTAAGTGTACACAACATGAGTTACAAATAAGCGCAAAAATAACTAATTTCCATAAGGTTAGTAATACATAGTAGGTATGTGCGTACAGTCACCTCTAACAATATGTGTTCGTACAAATTCAGAAACGTCTGTGTAAGGTATTAGAACAAAAACCCCTAACATACTTCTAGAGCCGACCGCACACATCACATTGTGTAACACAGTCAGGTTACTATTAAGACAAAAAGTATCAACATCTGGTAAAAAAAAAAACATAGTTGAATGAGACTAACGTTAAGCTACTAGAAATCAAAATTACAGGTGATATTCCATTCGACAAGTTTCAAGGGGGAAAGAGGATGTCGGCCAAGCATCTCTTAAACTTGGCAAAGTGCGGATTAAACAGGCCTAAACAAGCGTTGTTATTTTTATTTTTATTATTACTATAGGCTATAAGGTCATTGTACTGGCGGCACATTCTAGTAATAGGATTAAAGAAGGAAGTATTATTTCTATAAACTCTAAGTGCGAAAAGCCTTGAGGCACGGCCCCTAAACCTAGGAGTGTTAAAAGTTATGGCAGATAAAAGGGCTGCAGAATCCAATCTAGAGTGTATAATTTTGTATAGGTATAAAAAGTCATACATTTTTCGCCTAGCTTCCAAGGTAGTGATATTAAATTTAATTAACCGATTAGTATACGACTTATATGCACGACCAAGATTAAATTTAAATGCAAGAACCCTTAAGAATAGCTTCTGCACTGCCTCTATGGCCGAGATGTGTACGGAATAATGTGGCGACCAAACCGGGGATCCATACTTATATTATGCAAACATGCATATAGTGCATTTACGGATTTACATATTACGGAATGGACTTAACAACACCAGAAGAATGCATGTTTGCATAGTTTAAGTAGCATAATTTTGAATAAAATCAGCGTGATTCATGTCACCGTAACCATGGCAATAACAGACAGAAAAAAGTTGATTCACCCACTTATGTTATGTCCCAGTGCACTTTAATTCACGCTCCGGGTCGTACCTGGTCCAGCAAATATCCCTAGCGATTCAGCGTGGAAATGCTGCTAGTGTCATGGGGACCTTTGGACCAGATGCGACCCGGGGTGGTTTTTTGTAATTAATATAATGTAATATTTACGAAGCCTGTGGCGGATTTTATCATTGATTGTAATGTGACTAAGCCTGTGGCGGATCTATTTTTGTACCTACCTGACGAAGCCTGCGAAGTGAACTTAAAAGAAATATTATGTCATTTATTTTGTAATTATATAAATAAATCCCTTTTATCTTTAATTCTGATATTAGATATTGTCACGTCCAGTCTCATCACGTCTTAATTGTGTATTGCACCTGACTGACAGCTCCTGTCACGGCTGTCACTTTTTTAGCGGGAACGCGGCTCGCTTAGACAATTCTGTGCCGTCAAGCGACGCGGGACGTTTGCTAATTCGTATCTTTTGTGTAATCCGTGCTAATATATCCTGACTTATTTGTGAAAACCTTGATTATAGAGCTTTATTTTCAACATAAAGTGTTTAATTCCCTAAAATATATTTATTTATGTGATTTCAGGTGGGCAAATCCCATTCAGCGCTATACCACTCCGCTTGTATTTGGGGGGTGGACATGGCGAATGGGGCGGGGACTCTCCCAGCGGGGACCTTCCTCACTTGCTCCAGCGACGACACTGTCCGCATGTGGACCTTGCAGGGACGGGGACCCAACATATACAGCAATGTGAGTTATGTGTAGTGTATGGGCCAGATAGCCTATACACTTGCTTGATAAGGTTGATCGTGTTGAGATGATTGCAGACACTGAGTTTAAGTTATACTGGTTTAATAAAGTTAAAATGGTTACAAGTTAGGTAAGTTGGTTGACTATTCCTTCAGTTGATGTTTATCGTGTGCCAGCTAGTTGTGTACTGGTGTAAGAATAATGTGTTTAAAGGTAGCTTAAAGTAGGTTGCAGCGTAAACGGAAAAAATGTACAGTAGTAAACTGTACATGTAGCCTTGCAGGTGAGACTGTCCCGGGGACCTTCCTCACTTGCTCCAGCGACGACACTGTCCGCATGTGGACGTTGCAGGGACGGGGACCGAACATATACAGCAATGTGAGTTATGTGTTGGAAAAAAAAAAAAAAAAAAAAAAAAAAAAAAAAAAAAAAAAAAAAAAAAAAAAAAAAAAAAAAATTACAGCAATGTGAGTTATGGGTAGCCTTGCAGGTGACACTGTCCCGGGGACCTTCCTCACTTGCTCCAGCGACGACACTGTCCGCATGTGGACGTTGCAGGGACGGGGACCAAACATATACAGCAATGTGAGTTATGTGTGGAAAAAAAAAAAAAAAAAAAAAAAAAAAAAAAAAAAAAAAAAAAAATACAGCAATGTGAGTTATGGGTAGCCTTGCAGGTGAGACTGTCCCGGGGACCTTCCTCACGAGCTCCAGCGACGACACTGTCCGCATGTGGACGTTGCAGGGACGGGGACCAAACATATACAGCAATGTGAGTTATGTGTGGAAAAAAAAAAAAAAAAAAAAAAATACACCAATGTGAGTTATGGGTAGCCTTGCAGGTGAGACTGTCCCGGGGACCTTCCTCACGAGCTCCAGCGACGACACTGTCCGCATGTGGACGTTGCAGGGACGGGGACCCAACATATACAGCAATGTGAGTTATGTGTAGCCTTGCAGGTGAGACTCTCCCGGGGACCTTCCTCACTTGCTCCAGCGACGACACTGTCCGCATGTGGACGTTGCAGGGACGGGGACCCGACATATACAGCAATGTGAGTTATGTGTAGCCTTGCAGGTGAGACTGTCCCGGGGACCTTCCTCACTTGCTCCAGCGACGACACTGTCCGCATGTGGACGTTGCAGGGACGGGGACCCGACATATACAGCAATGTGAGTTATGTGTAGCCTTGCAGGTGAGACTGTCCCGGGGACCTTCCTCACTTGCTCCAGCGACGACACTGTCCGCATGTGGACGTTGCAGGGACGGGGACCGAACATATACAGCAATGTGAGTTATGTGTAGCCTTGCAGGTGAGACTCTCCCGGGGACCTTCCTCACTTGCTCCAGCGACGACACTGTCCGCATGTGGACGTTGCAGGGACGGGGACCCGACATATACAGCAATGTGAGTTATGTGTAGCCTTGCAGGTGAGACTGTCCCGGGGACCTTCCTCACTTGCTCCAGCGACGACACTGTCCGCATGTGGACGTTGCAGGGACGGGGACCGAACATATACAGCAATGTGAGTTATGTGTAGCCTTGCAGGTGAGACTCTCCCGGGGACCTTCCTCACTTGCTCCAGCGACGACACTGTCCGCATGTGGACGTTGCAGGGACGGGGACCCGACATATACAGCAATGTGAGTTATGTGTAGCCTTGCAGGTGAGACTGTCCCGGGGACCTTCCTCACGAGCGCCAGCGACGACACTGTCCGCATGTGGACGTTGCAGGGACGGGGACCCAACATATACAGCAATGATGACTGTAGTTAAAATAAATTACTTAGAGCTTAAAAGCTTAGAACATTTGGCAGTACTCAAACGTGACGTCTTTTTTGAGTATTTGGGTTATGAAGGATATTAAACTGTGTCGTTGTTGCAGGAACTCAACAAAGTGGTGTATATAGACCCAGAGCTGAAGTTTCTGAAAGACGCCGATCTCAGTTTGGCCGATAAGGATAAGGCGAAGTCTTATGACGATAAGACGGGTGTACGGTTAGTATATAAATATATATTTAGTACAGATGGTGCTTTTTTAGGCTCTAGTGCGAGAAGTGTGTCATTTTACGTCAGGTCCAAAACTTCGGAGGGAAAAACGTCGTACGAGACACGTGCAAAAACGAAATACGTAACTCGTGTCGATTTAAAACATTCCCTATCGGTCGTGTTTTAAAACATCGCCACTCGTTTAGAATGTCATGTTTTTCGCACTTGTGTCGTAATGTATTATTTTAGTACAGATGGTGCCTTTTTTAGGCTCTAATGCGAGAAGCGGCTTATTTTACGTCAGGTCCAGAACTTTAGAGGGCCATCTGTACTAAACAACGTCGTACGAGACACGTAATTTCATGTTTTTCGCACTTGTGTCGTAATGTAGTATTATAAACAAACCTATAAACAAAGATCGTATACAGGGTGGAAATTCTTTTTGGGTCAGTGAGGGCAGCTACCAGATCCAGAGTAGCTACGCGAAAATACTCTTTAAACGCGAATAGACCTTTACTCGATTTTAAATGAATGAAGATTGGCGTTTACAGATTTTGGAAGAAACATACAGGTTGCGAGAAAATGGTCATTTTCGACAAACTATTTTTTTGATGTCATTCGATCCCGTTTCTGTTCAGGATCAAAAGCTTGTATGGAACCAAAAATATTTTTCGGCTAAAAAAGCCGCTAAACAAGATTTAAAATTCCCATACAAATTGTATGAACATTATTTTATCACAATCATTTTTTTATGCCAATCGATTCCATTCCTATCCAGTACCAATAGTTTCCTAGCGGTCAATTTACGGCAATGTACAAAAAAGCCAAAAATTAAAGAAAACTGTTCATACATTTATGGACAAAAGTAAAAACTTTAATTACATGATTTGTCACGCTAATTAGTCCTCCTATGCTAAATGACAATAATACTCTATGAAAACAGCAACATATGTAAATTAGAGTGACAGATAATGCTATTAAAGTTTAACTTTTTCCCATAAGGCACTGGTCTCATCGCGAGCTACTAAGCTATGAATTGCTATCAGCTATCACCGCCGGGCGAGTATCGCCGTGTCTCTTTTATTTACACGGGAGTGCGTATCTTTTGTTCGTGCTTATAGCCGATAGTTCATAGCTTAGTAGCTCGCGGTGAGACCAGTGCCTATGTCGGGCTCTGATGACGGGAACTTAAAGAAATTCGTTGAAATTGGACTTATTTTTATTTTGGTGTCTATGTTGTAAGTACATAGTTAAGAGTGTGTGTGTTTGCAGTTGTGTGCGGATAAGTCCCGACGGGGCGCACATCGCGTCCGGAGATCGCGCCGGAAACGTGTGGATACATTCAGCTGCCGGCTCTCTCTTGCACAGGTACGTATTTCATTGTAAAACCCTTCCAAGGCGTAAGCCGCTTTTAGAACCTATAAACTACCTGCAGTGATATGCTATAGGTAAAATTACCGAGAGCATAGAATTGCATATGTATACTGGTATTATCAAACCGGAATCAGAAAGGGATTCGAAAGTACTGTTGACACAACAATTGACACAATTTTTATCAAGAAAAGAGTTGTTTATAGATGTCGTGAGTGATTAATTAATCTGTTGTCTGTAAGTCTCTGAACTTAAACTACAAATATATTAATTTAACTATAAATATATCCTAGATTGACATACGCACTGTCGTGTCAACAGTACTTTCAAATCCCGTTCTAATCGCGGTTTGATAATATTGTGTTTACCTCGAAGGAAAATTTTCCGCATTGTCATTGTTTGACTAATGTAATAGATTATGTCACAAGGGATCAAAATGGTATATTTCCGGCGTGGGCGTATATTGAATCCTGAGCGTAATGAAGGATTCAAGCGTTAACGCCCGAGACGAAATAATTTTGATACCGTGTGACACATACTGCTTTTCACACCACCTATGAGAAAAATAAGAGATATATCTCATATATAATATTTTGCAAATAATCGATTCTGAAGAAATTCTTATCAATTATGAACGTACTGTTTATTTTCATATTTCATTGTATTTTTTTAGGCTTTTAAAGTCCTTGAACAGAAAAGTGCCACTTTGATCCCTGCTAGAAGGGAAGAAAAGTCCCGTATTCGAATAGGTGGTGTGAAAATGTTATAGTTGCCCACTTATAATCATGTAATCTACTATCCCTCTCTGCCGCTCTTTCTTATTAGTGCGACAAAGACAGTTGCTTATCGTTCACGATAGACGATTGAGCGTTAGCGATTGGCAACTTGGCTAAGCAATAAGCATCCTGTTACATCTGTAAAAGGGTGAATATCTGTGCGTTTCATCCGCCTAATTTTAGTGGCATCACTTTTGCCGAAGTTCCTATTCGTTACAATGTGCTACTTTGTCATTTGAAGGAGGCACGGTATCTTATACAAATGATGAATTATAACATTGAGAGGTTTAGAAACTTCCTCAAAAATGATGCCACCAAAATTAGGCGGTTGAAACGGTCAGATATTCGCCCAAAGGAGCATTCCATGAAAACATGTCGTAAGCGAGACTGTCTTTTCAATACTTTTGAGAAATTAAATTAGTAAGCTGAGTTACGGCATAATAATAACATATCAAGGCTTTAAGATTGACAGTGTTTCCTAGCAGCTAGCATATTTTATTAGGGTAGCGAGTCGAAAGCGACAAAAAGTAGATGTTTTCATGGAATGTGCGACCATATATAACATGGACGTCTAACGCCAGCTCAAAAATGCCCCCAAAATCAATTGTTCAATTGTGCCAAGATGGGCAGGTCATAGCGCTTTTCTTAACACCGCGCATAATTATTTCGGCGCAACATCTTTGACAAATGCTTATAGAATATAGCCAATCAAAAGTTTGATGAACCAATCACAACTATTTTTAAATGGCGGTTTAAGTTTTTATAGATTGACATTGAAATTCATTGCCGTGATGCATTAAAGAAGGGGTGACATTTGTCAACTAAAATTCAGGACCGTTTTTGAAAGGCAATTTACTATGGCGTGCGGCTTCAATGTTTTATTTGTTCGTAGGCGATTGGCAACTTGGCTAAGCAATAATTCTGCGAGGCATGCAAAAGCGTATGTGAGGCGATGGACAACCCTCCATCCTCAGTTAGTTATTAAGGTTTTTACATGTTTAAATTTACTTTATGCTAATGTTAATGTCCAATTATTTTTATTTGTATAACGTTTCAGTGCCTCCGGCCTTTCTATTTGTTAGTAATATTGTCTTGCCTATCCTGATCCTGTATTATATACGGTACCTTATTTGTGTGTTTGTATAGTGTACTTCCTGTATTTCGCAGTGCATTAGTACCTACTGTAATGCTGTGTAAATTAATGGACCAATAAAATAAAATAAATAAAAAATAAGCATCCTGTTCTGTCTGTAAAATGGTTTATTTGTTTCAGGTTGGAAGCTCACGACGCAGAAGTGTTGTGTCTCGAGTACTCCGCCAAGCCACGACTATTGGCGTCAGCGTCGAGAGACCGTCTCATACACGTGTTTTTGGTTGATCGGGTCAGTATTCTAGTTTATAATTAGGTACTTATAAGTACTAACATTATGCGCCCAACCCGGGTGTCATGTACTGACTACCTCCAACTAACACCTTCCGTAATGCACATGACCTTAATGTTAAATAAATAAAATAAATGAAATGAAATTCTTGTCCTAATTTTAATGATCATCATCATCATCATCAGCCTATGATAGTCCACTGCTGGACGTAGGCCTCTCCTTTTAATTACGCGTATGTACGCATTAGGAGGCAAATGCCCATAATCGCCACGCTGGACAAGCGGATTGGCGATCGCAGTAATGTGTCCACTATGATGACGCTGCTGCCCATCATCAATCTTTTATCAAATAATGGTCAGTGACACTTCAATGCCTTAGTCGACTCTTACGACACCCGCAGGAGGAGTTGGGGTGGTGACAAATGTATTCTTACTGCCGTCAACACACGGCTAATTTTAGTGATAATGTTGATTTATTATCAGTTGAAGAGCAGGAAGGAAGTAGTTGCTCTTCCTGATTTCCCACTTCAAGTGATACTCAACCAAAACACTTACTTTTCCCTTCCTTGTTAGTAATACCGTATTTATTTCCTTAGCTGCACAACGTACTAAGGCTTGTTCACGAAATAAAGTAGCCATTGCTGTATAATTATTATTTTTTGTATGAGAACATACCTTTGTATGGGTGTTATTACAAAGAAGGGCTCTTTGTTTTAAATGATATGCTGTGGTTGATATTTATATCAATTTCTCCATAATTATGGGCTTTTATTTAAACTTCTGGATTAAAGTAGCGTTTCTTCTTATTTTACCATTTTGGGTCATTTAGTTTCCCAATGGGTCTTAACTAAATTACAATAGCGATACTGCGAACTGTGAATCTCGTGTCTACAATTTTTATGAATTATTTCAAGACTAACATTGTTGAAATCGTCTCGGAAGTTCGCACTTTTTTGGGCGTGAACTCTTGCATTAAGCATTATCTGAAATTATTTTGATTTTGACGACTTTTCAGCGTATGCTTTTGGATATTGGATTGTTAAACATAAAACAAAAGGATCAGTTTACAGTCCCATGGCTGTCAGAACTACATGGGACTGCTATGCTATTCTCTTATTCACACATTCGACGCTGCGTTCGTCAACGAGCTCGACGTCGAGACAGCCTTGTCTAAAATCCTAGCTGTTTGATTTGACATTAGGAATCGAGGCTGTGAGCGAAGTTGTGGGCGACTTCGTCGCTGTTTTTCGTTAGAGAATACGAAGTTCGTACATTAAACGTCAAACTCTCGACGCAGTGTAGTTCCAGCTCACGCCGCATTCGTCGCCGAGCACTAGTGTCGTTTAAAGTACATTAGTGAATACCGTTTTTTAGGCTCGACGCTGCCGCAGCGCTGACAGCAAGGCGGTTTCCTTAGTGAATAACTGCTGTTGCGTAACAGTAGAGACTGATTTTACTATGGCTACTTTATTTCGCGAACAAGCTTTATTGAAGACCGTGGCCACTCCGTTATATCTGATGTTGACTAAGCTTTACTATTTTACGTTTTATTCCACAGGGCTACCAAATACTCCAAACATTAGACGAGCATTCGTCTAGCATAACTGCAGTCCGTCTCATACCGGCCGCCGCTCCGGCCGCGTTACAACTAGTCTCGTGTGGCGCCGACAAGACTGTACTCTTCAGACAACTGATATCCGTGAGTGTTCACTATACTATACACCCTGCGACCACATATAACATGGACGTCAAACGCCAGCTCAAAAATGCCCCCAAAAACAATTGTTCAATTATACCAAGATGGGCAGGACATAGCGCTTTTCTTAACACCGCGCATATTTCGGCGCAACATCTTTGATAAATGTTTATAGAATATAGCCAATCAAAACTTTGATGGGCCAATCACAACTATTTTTAAATGGCGGCTTAAGTTCTTATAAGTCGATTTTGAAATTCATTACCGTAATGCATTGAAGAGGTGACATTTGTCAATTGAAATTCAGGACCGTTTTTGAAAGGCAATTTAATATGGCGTGCGGCTTCCATGTTTTATTTGTTCGTAGTATACACCATGTTACCATCACAGGGCTACCAAATACTCCAAACACTAGAGCATTCGTCTATAACTGCCGTCCGTCTCATACCGGCCGCGTTACAACTAGTCTCGTGTGGCGCCGACAAGACTGTGCTCTTCAGACAACTGATATCCGTGAGTGTTCACTATACTATACACCCTGCGACCACATATAACATGGACGTCTAACGCCAGCTCAAAAATGCCCCCAAAAACAATTGTTCAATTATACCAAGATGGGCAAAACATAGCGCTTTTCTTAACACCGCGCATATTTCGGCGCAACATCTTTGACAAATGTTTATAGAATATAGCCAATCAAAACTTTGATGGACCAATCACAACTATTTTTAAATGGCGGCTTAAGTCGATTTTGAAATTCATTACCGTAATGCATTGAAGAGGGGGTGACATTTGTCAATTGAAATTCAGGACCGTTTTTGAAAGGCAATTTAATATGGCGTGCGGCTTCCATGTTTTATTTGTTCGTAGTATACACCATGTTACCATCACAGGGCTACCAAATACTCCAAACACTAGAGCATTCGTCTATAACTGCCGTCCGTCTCATACCGGCCGCGTTACAACTAGTCTCGTGTGGCGCCGACAAGACTGTACTCTTCAGACAACTGATATCTGTGAGTGTTCACTATACTATACACCATTTATTTATTTATTTATTAAAACAAAAGCTTACATGACATTACAGTAGAACACCAATGCGTCATGAAACTAAAAATACAAATACAAAATAGAATATACAGTGTGTTAACATGATGCAGGCTTTTATTTGAACCGAGGATTGAGATGCAGATTCTTAGCCAAACCATGTGCATTATTTGTTTAAAAATCCTAATTTTAAAAGTAATTAACTTTCTAAGAAAAGTTAATTGAGAAGCAATGTACTTCAAAATAAATCGTTAATTGGCACTTGACAATGACAGATCGCAGCCTCTCGCAACGTTTGACAACTAAGCAGTACACGCGTTGCATTGATCGTTCGAACGAAATAAAAATAATTGTACAGTTAATTTAAATATTTGTCAACTCTTAATACTTGAAAACGATTGCCAGTAATGCGTATTATTACCCATTTTCGTAAAAGCCTGGGTCATGGTAACACACTGTAGAAATAAAAAAAACACATTAATTAGATTTAGGCGACACAACTGCGTGGCTCCGTTGCGTCATCTGAGCCGGCGTCGTAGGGACCATGTTACCATCACAGGGCTACCAAATACTCCAAACACTAGAGCATTCGTCTATAACTGCCGTCCGTCTCATACCGGCCGCGTTACAACTAGTCTCGTGTGGCGCCGACAAGACTGTACTCTTCAGACAACAGATATCCGTGAGTGTTCACTATACTATACACCATGTTACCATCACAGGGCTACCAAATACTCCAAACACTAGAGCATTCGTCTAGCATAACTGCCACTCGGGCCGCGCTACAAGTGTCGTGTGTCGACAAGACTGTGCTCTTCCGACAACTGATATCCGTGAGTGTTAAAAAAACATGATTAAAACGAAGAACGAAGGGCGATGGCGCTTTCTTTCTAAATATTTAGTGGATAGCTGTTATTATTCATTGCAGGAGTTTTTAGATAATTAGTGTATTTTACAGTATTTAATATAGAGATAGATATACGTTTGAATTATATGTTACATGTTAAAAAATGCATAACAAATACATACTACTATTTAATATAAGTAACTTAGTTTATTAATTGTAATGTATTGTGTTGCAGTGCCCTACAGGGTTTCATAGCTGAACAAATAAAATGTATCATCATGTATACCTGTGAAAGCAATAAATATAGGTACTGAATACTTTAAAAAAAATCTAAGGTCTTGGTGACATGCTTCTTAAATAAGACGTTCGATACAAGAAAAAAATCAAAAATCAAAATCAAAAATCTAAAATTTATTTTGCCAGTAAAGATACAAGTTAAAAACAAAAAGTATGCTAATCTACCATTTTATACAGCCATTGCATAACCGTAGCGATTGAATGAACCCTGGAGCCCCACACAGGTTCACAAAATGTTCTATAGTTGCCAATTTCTAAGAATGAACATTTGACGACAGTTTAAATGAGCCTTATATATGTGACGTTAAGACTATCGGAACAATGGTGAGTCTTACCCTCATATTAATAAGGATAATTGGCAAAAGTTCAATCTTAGAAATGGGCAACTATAACGTTCAATTTAAACTTATATTGTGCTATTTAAAGGTTTTTCTAAAAAAACCGGTTTCGAGCCCTGTAGGTTCAGCACAGGATTAATGCGACAATATGTCGCCGCGAGATAGACTAATAACCCCACTTTTATTCATATAGGTAGTAAAAGATGGAAAATCTATCTCGCGGCGACATACTGACATACCAATCATGTGCTTAGCATACTGGTGTCATTGCACTGGCAGCTCTACTTCGAAGAATCCTACGAACAAATAAAACATGGAAGCCGCACGCCGTACTGAATTGCCTTTCAAAAACGTTTCTGAATTTTGGTTGAGAAGTGTCACCTTCAATGCACCACGATAATCAATATAAATATTAACCTACAAAAACATAAACCGCCATTTAAAAATAGTGGTTCTATAAACATTTGTCAAAGATGTTGCGCCGAAACATGCGCGGTGTTAAGAAAAGCACTATATCCTGCCCATCTTAGCACAATTGAACAACTGAAGCATGAAGAAGCATCTAGCGGGCCAGCAAGGCGGTGGCAACTAACAAGTTACTGATTGTCTCCTGTTCGTTGCCGCCGCGATTTGGGCTCTACTTTTCACTTACGATCAGGTGGAGTGGAGCCACTTTGTTGTACCAACATAAAAAAAAAAACTGTTTTTGGGGGCATTTTTGATCTGGCGTTAGACGTCCATGTTATATATGGTCGCAGCTTTTGACTTTGTGTGACATTCGTCTAGTATAACTGCCGCTCCGGCCGCGCTACAACTAACACTAAACCTTCTATTTTCAGACGCCAGATGGCGGGTTCAAATTCGAACGCGGACAGAACGTGTCTGGACGGACGACGCTTTACGATATGGAAGTGGACGCTGGTGGACGCCACGTGCTAACTGCCTGTCAGGTAATTATAAATACTGTGCTGATAATAATGTGATTCATATACTGTAATTCAGGGTGATTGGAGGACCGACGCAAAGCTTTAACACTCTTTCGACCCCTTACGAAGAATGGTTAATATATATACCAGGCGACTACATATATGTATAATAGATATATACATATAGATACTCAGCCGTGTTGTGACGGCAGTAAGTAAGAATACATTTGTCACCACCCCAACTCCTCCTACGGGTGTCGTAAGAGTCGACTAAGGGATTGAAGTGTCACTGACCATTATTTGATAAAAGATTGATGATGGGCAGCAGAGTCATCATAGTGGACACATTACTGCGATCGCCAATCCGCTTGCCCAGCGTGGCGATTATGGGCATTTACCTCCTAATCTATCCGCATAGTTAATAGGAGAGGCCTACGTCCAGCAGTGGACTATCATAGGCTGATGATGATGATGAAATACTGTGCTGATAATAATGTGATTCATATACTGTAATTCAGCGTGATTGGAGGACCGACGCAAAGTTTTAACACGATCAATGCGGTAGGGGGTCTTTCGACCCCTTATGAAGTATGGTTAATTACGAGTTAAGCTAATTGCCGCAACGAAGGTGTTAAGATGAAGTAATTATAAACCATTTAAGCCACAATTATCTTTGACGAAGTCTATTTTAGTAGCGACCCCTAATTTTTGTTTATAATAATTGAAAAAAAAAAAACAAATATGGTTTACTTATCAAATAACAAGAGAGGGTGCCCCATAAAAAATGCAATCGGGAGAGTAAAGAGCTCCTTTATTGGTTCGAACATCCTATAAAATTGCAAAAATAAGAAGCATATTTACCATAAAATAAAATCATAGGTTAATTAATTAAACAATTAACCCCCTTATTCATAAACGTTTGTTAACATAACAAGCCGCTAATAATTGTTTGTCCCTTTCGGTCTTAACAATGTGTCCGTAAGAGCAAAAGGGACAAACAATACTTAGCGGCTTGTTAAGTTAGCAGACGTTTATGAATAAGAGGCTAAATGTCTAATGAAAAAGATTTTGATAAGTATTTTTAATATTCGCTTGCCCAGGTTTCGTGTACCTATTATATTTTCATCATCGTCATCTCAGCCATAAGACGTCTACTGCTGGTTAGATGCGACCAGGGGCCCGTTTCTGGAACGCTTGTAACTTGTAATACAAGTGGAAGTCTCTTTTTAACACTATTAATTAGATAAGGACTTCCGCTTGTATTACAAGTTACAAGCTTTCGAGAAAATAGGCCCCTGCATCCAGCGTGTCCCGGCGACCTTCATAAGGTCGTCTGTCCATCTTGTGGGTGGACGTCCTACGCTGCGTTTGCCTAGCCGTGGTCTAACTATTATATTTTAATGATAAATAATAATTTCAGGACCGCAACGTTCGAGTATACAGCGCTTCCAACGGGCGACACACGAAGACTTTCAGAGGGACCACTGCTGACGACGGTACCCTAATAAAGGTAATCTTTCTATACTCTTAAAGTGCGACCGAACCGCAAAAAAACCAAGAGCATGTCGGGCCATACTCAGTGTTGAGTTCCGTAGTTCGGTGTTTCTATGCGATTTTATTACGCGTTTTTTTTGTTCATTACCGTCACCACTTTATTTACAGCTTTATAAAAGCAAACGAGACTATTATGCCAGAATAGCAGACAAATATGCGTCCGCTACAAGATAATCGAAAATAACTCCACTATTTATACGCAGTTCGTCAATAATTTGGGAATGGTAATGCTTGAATGTTGCGACAGAATAATCGCATAGAACTACCCAGTAATCGTCGCTGCGCTTATAAAATCCGCTATGTAATTGATTTATCACTTTGAAATAGTAACCTAGTAACTCTACACAAAGGGTATTAATTGAATTAATTAAAATCCATCACATGTCGGTTTTTACAGGCGCAACGACGTTATTCAAAAAACGACTGGGACGATTATGTTCAAAATAGTTTCATTTTAAAGTATTCTATAAGCACACTAATCAAGATTTTTTTTATATTATTTGAACCTATTGATCAAAAGTTAGAGGAGAGGGGACTCAATTATTTTTTCATCACACTTGCTGTCTAAGCGCGCCATTGCTTGCATGCGTAGCGGGAGTAATAGAAAAGTGAGATTCCCTAGGGAGTATTAGAAATGTCAGTACGTCATAGAATAATATTTTGTCTTAAAACTTTTTTTTTGTCCGCAAGTGTGATGAAAAACATTGTATGCATCACGGTCGGTAAACGGAATACTAACTCGAGTCATTAAAAGCCAGTCGAGAATTCTAACGTTCTCGTTAGTAATTCCGTACTTACCTCCCTTGATGCACAATGTACTATTATTCTGGAGCGACTTTTCTAATATCCAAAAATATTGAGTTTAGAAAAAAACTTTCTTTTGAGGCCTGATTTGATAGAAGACATTCTAAATGTTATTGTTGAAAACTATGACTGCCCAATATTCTGCTCATTGGTTCAGGTGGCTTTATGACGGCCCTGTTTTATCTATTTATCGTACGTATAGGACTATATTGCTCTATGGTCCAATACTTATATATTGTCGAACCTGCTGTGCCAATATATCAGTCTTTGGCGTCCAAAAGGTTAAAGCTGTTGCGTACACTTTAAATTAAGCTATTGTTATAATTATTCTTTTAGATTTAAGTATGTAACTAACCCTCTATGGAACCTTGAAATAAATAGGAAATAGATTGTGTCACAAGTCACAAGGGATCAAAATGGTATATTTCCGGCGTGGGCGTATATAGAATCCTGAGCGTAATGAAGGATTCAAGCGTTAACGCTCAAGACGAAATAATTTTGATACCGTGTGACACTAACTGCTTTTCACACCACCTATGAGAAAATTAAAGGTATATCACATATTTAATATTTATGCAAAGAAACGATTCTGAAGAAATTTTTATCAATTGTTAACGTACTGTTTATTTTCATGTTTGATTGTAATTTTTAAGGCTGGCAATAGAAAGTCCTTGAACAGAAAAGTGCCACTTTGATCCCTCTCAGCAGGGAAGAAAAGGCCCGTATTCGAATAGGTGGTGTGAAAATAATTCTATTCTATATTTCACAAACTATATATTTTTTCCCCAGGTGGCTCTAGACAGCAGTGGTATCTACCTAGCTACGTCATGTACTGACAAAGTGCTGAGTGTATATGACTATTACTCCGGAGAATGTATGGCCACAATGTATGGCCACTCTGAAATTGTCACCGGACTAAGGTAAGTCAAGACAAAGGATGAAAGACTTCGGAACCGGCTATCTGGAACCTAAGGAGGTCAAAACGCTACCGCTAGGGTCCATCCTCAAACATATTGAGTTGATAGAACAATCCCTGGGGTAGGCGAAACAGGGGGCAATTACACAAAAGGTCCTTTTGGGTCGAAGTGTATCCGTAAGGGCCCCACCAATAAGATAAGGATAAGGTTAGTCAAATAACAAACAATTTTCATCGTTTTTCGCCTCAGCTGGCTTCATATCATCAGCCTATTTCAGTCCACTGCTGGACGTATGCCTTACCTATACAGTGTGTCTATGATACTGGCTTTTATCGAAACCGAGGAATGCGATGCAGATTTCTAACCAATACGTGAACATTATTCGATTCCAAATGCTAATTTTAAATGTAATTAACTTTCTAAGAAAATAAAACTATGAAAACGGATAAACCACGAACAGACCACGGACAGACCACGAACCCTGTAAAGTGTTCGAAACGTCGGAATGAAGTTAAAATTAGTTAATATACGCGAGTTTATCCGTTTTCATAGTTTTATTTCATGTGTAATCCTCGCGGTAATCGAAGAAAATATTTTCTAAGAAAAGTTAATTGAGAAGCAATGTCAAAATGAATAGTTAATTTGCACGTGACAATGACAGATCGCAGCCACTCACAACGTTTGACAACTAAGCAGTACACGCGTTACATTGATCGTCCGGAGGAAATAAAATTAATTGTACGGTCTATTTAATTATTTGTCAAATATTAATACTTGAAAACGATTGCTAGTAATGCGTATTATTATCCATTTTCGTAAAAACCCGAGTCATGGAATAACACTGTATACTATGCGTATATATATATATACAGTCTATATTTTTACATTGTATTTTTGTGGACATCTTTTATTGGCTTTGTTTACTGTACACTCAGTTTTTGTAAATTTCTCATGTACTGCTGTTGATGCCCCAAATAAATAAAATAAATAAATAAATATAGCAGTGGTATCTACCTAGCTACGTCATGTACTGACAAAGTGCTGAGCGTATATGACTACTACGGAGAATGTATGACCACTATGTATGGCCACTCTGAAATTGTCACCGGATTAAGGTAAGTCCAATAAATTTCCATCGTTTCGCCTCAGCTGGCTTCATATCATCAGCCTATCTCAGTCCACAGCTGGACGTATGCCTCTCCTATTTACTATGCGTATAGACAGTCTATATAACAGTGGCATCTACCTAGTTGGGGTGGTGACAAATGTATTTTTACTGCTGTCACCCTACGAACAAATAAAACATGGAAGCCACACGTCATATTAAATTGCCTTTCAAAAACGGTCCTGTATTTTAGTTGACAAGTGTCACCACCTCTTCAATTCATTTCAAAATCAACCTATAAAAACTTAAGCCGCCATTTATAAAATTAGTTGTGATTGGTCCATCAAAGTTTTGATTGGCTATATTCTATAAACAATGTCAAAGACGTTGCGCCGAAATATGCGCGGTGTTATGAAAAGCGCTATGTCCTGCCCATCTTGGCACAATTGAACAATTGGTTTTGGGGGCATTTTTGAGCTGGCGTTAGAAGTCCATGTTATATATGGTCGCAGTTGCCATCTATTTCAATTAGACGTGTGCGCCGATGTCATAATGGTCGGCGGCGGCGTTTGCCGAAAAGTCGGCGGCGGCGGCGTGATTTCGGCGTGAAATCGGCGTGAAGGTCACGTGAAAATAAAAGCGGAATTCGATCGTATCTTTGTTATAATTGAGATACATACATAATGAATATTCAATAAACGCCACCAATGACCTCCTTAACCACAATCTGATCAATAGACGACAGTTTTCTCTTCCTATCATGTTCTAAAGCTTGTCCACGAAATAAAGTAGCCATCGTAAAATCAATCTCCACTGTTACACAATAGTCTCATGTAGTTCTAACACTTCTAAGGGCTTGTGCATAAATCACGCGAGGTCCTATAGGGGGGGGAGGGGGTCCAAGAAAACATCACGAAAGATCACGGTAGGGGAGGGGGGGGGGGTACAAGGAGACCTCACGTGTATTTTTTTACGATGAACAAACTAAGAAATATTGTCAATTTCGGCTAGCGAACGTGAAAAGTTGAATGAAAAAAATACACGTGAGATTGCTAGGGGGGGGGGGGGGGGGGTTCTAGCCAAGAAACTTACCAAACATCACCATGGGGGAGGGGGGGGGTCAAAAAGTAGCCAAAAAAACATCACATGATTTATGCATGAGCCCTAACAGCCATGGGACCGTAAATTGATTCTTCTGTTTTATGTTTAACAATCCAATATCCAAAAGCATTCGCATAACCCTTAAATGTATAGTGATGTATATATGCATCATGTATTCTTGACTCTATTGACAGCATGTCAGAATTCAAATTTGAATAAAACTTTGTCAAGGTCATGGCATTTAAGGGTTAAAAGTAGTCAAAATCAAAATAACTTCAGATGTTCAAAATTTGCAAATTTTGCAAAAGTTTACGCCCTAAAAGTGCGATGTTCCGGGACGATTTCAACAATGTTAGACTTGAAATAGTTAACTAAAATTTTACACACGAGATTCACAGTTTATTATAGTATCGATATTGTAATTTAGTTAAGACCCATTGGGAAACTAAATGACCCAAAATGGTAAAATAAGAAAAAACACTGCTAATATTCAGAAGTTTAAATAAAAGTCCATAATTATGGAGAAATTCATACAAATATCAACCACAGCGTTCGAGAAGAAAGGCATAGAGCTCTTCTTTCTAATAATATCCATGCAAAGGTATGGGTCTCATTAAAAAGAAAAATACGGCAATGTCTACTTTATTTCGTGGACAAGCCTTGACATAATATATACATATTTCCAACAATAACCGGGCTTGGATTAACTCTATTCATCTTCGTTATAGGACGATAATAATGATGCGTATTATCTACCGATGGACATTAGGTCCCCAAATCCCCTATCATAGCATGCCATAAGGATATATAGTGTGCAGCCCACATCCAATGGATACAACCTATCTTTGCCAGGTCATCGGTTCATCACATTGCTAGCTTTCCTACGCTGCGTCGACAAGTTTATGCTTGCCTTTAAGAAATCGCTTGCCCCAACGGTAATTTTGCGGGCAATATGTCCAGCCCACTGCTACTTCAGGTCACACATTTTTTGAGCTAATTTGTTGCTTTCAGTTATTCTGCGGCTTTTAACATTCTTATTTCAATCTTATAGGGAACTCCTCTTTCCATCAGTTACCGTACCACGTTTTGGAGCCGTAAGACTTGATCGAAGAATTTCGTTTTGAAATATACTGCGAGATATTGAATGAGAAGATATTATGCTGTCCGGCATTACTTTACTATTTGATATTTTTCTCAAAGTTAGATCTACCTACCTAACTGGACTAGCTGTCTGTCCCCGGTACACATATTCGTCGACTTTGCTTAGATCTTGACTGGAGTTTGTATCACAAAGACTAGATATTTCATATGGTCTTCGTTGATCTCCATCGTATCTTAAGCCCAACGCATTTAGGGGCTCTACAGACATCAATACGTATAGTGATTAAGTTCTCCAAGGTTTCAGCCAAAGTAATTAACTTTATAGTCGGCGAACCGAACGTGGGTGGTATAACTGATATACTCACGATTGATGTTGATGACAAAGCTCTTTCCAGACCAAAATCTTAAAGACATCTCCCTCCTCCTTGCTTCGTTTTCCTCAATGCCGAGGGTCGTGATCTCCTCCGTAGATCACATGGTTTCTAATAGTTGTTTTCCAGGCCTTTCGATCTTTTGCGATTTCCAAAGCATCATTGAATCAGCGAAGTCGAGTAGACTTGCTCTCGCCGATTATGTTGGGCTCGGACACCAACTCTTCCACTTCTGCGTTGCTCCGGACTCTCCAACCTCCACCCTCTCCCTGAGTAGGCCCCAAAATCTTTCTATAGATCTACTCGACAACCCAGATGGACCGTAGTGGACGGCGTCCGGTGGGGCGCCCTAGATACCGATGGATTGACGAAGTCCAAAAAGACTTGTGTCAGCTTCAAGAAGCCGAGTTCGATTGGCGACAAGCTGCGCAGAATAGGGAGGACCGGCGGAGCTTAGTGTCGGAGGCCAATACCCACTTCGGGTCGCTGAGCCAGCGCAGTAAGTAAGTAAGTAAAGCATCTTGGATCTGGGCGGAATGTGATTTGCCAACCTGGTCGGACCTACGCATTGGGCCGCGACCTCTTCCCCTCTTTCCTTCCAACGACCTAGTGATCATGAGCTTTTCCAGATTGTATCTTGTTTTCCTGGCTATATGTCCGAAGATTTCAAGAACTCTCCGGAGGCATGTGGTAGACTGTCTAACAGTTACTCCAATCTCACTGAGTATTGATGCGGTGGTCGAATGCTCAATCCAAGATATCCCCAACATTTTCGGCCAGACCCACATTTCGAAGGAATCGATGCGTTTCCTATCACCCGACTTTATTGTCCAGGTCTCGGATGCGTAAAAGTAATGCGTAAAAGATTGAAAAAACGAGAGCTCGCACTAACTGTATTTTTCTCCAATATGCTCGGAAATGTTCGCATTAATGTAGCAAAAACGAAAACGCGAAGTACCTTCTTATGTACCAGCTCAAATTAAAAAAAAAGATTTTCATTATTGTACAGTTTTTGCGGCCGCGAAATTGTACTAAAATCCATTAATGTATTGTTTTTTACTTCTTAAAAACTACTTTTGGACTTTGAAAAAAATGCATACAGCCAAATTCTAAAGCCACGACCAAACGCCTGGTCTGGATAGAGCGAGAGACGGCGATCAAATCTATGGCCGTCTCGTTCTATCATGAGTTACAAACGCCTCGGTGTGTCAGGTCGTGTAGGTACGGTTTAATGAAACCATAGATATCGTTACTATTTTTTATGAACGACCATGCATTAAAAAAAAGTTTAGGCGGGAATCATAAGAGATTTTTTCTTTTCAATTGTTATTCAATTTGCAAGAAGAATTACTTAATCGATTGTAATAAATTTCTTTTATTT
>JALPQI010018661.1:0-21753 GCA_025490895.1 Thaumatotibia leucotreta
AAATAGTTAAAGTAAGTATCACGAAATGTGATAAATAAACAGCTGTTTCCTTTCAGCTGCTCAGCTAAATTCGTAACACAGATTTCTGAAAAATGGCCAATCCAAGCGAAGCAAAAGCGAGAATTTTTGACCATGACAGATTGTCTGACGGACGGAACCACTGACGGAACTCACGGAACCGAAAAAAAGAGAGAGAAACAAGAATTGAAATGAGTAATGAGTAAGGGAGAAAGTAATATAACTTTGACGTACTTTGACGTACTTGACATTCCTAGATTTTCAACAATGTTTGAGATCATTTTTTAACCGTTCCTTTTTGTTAATGGCATTCATTCGTTCGTCTCGTAGTGATTATATTTATATGTCTATGATTAATTCATAATCATATTCATTCATTCTGTTCATTCATCATTCAATTCAGTCAGTCATTCATTTCATTACATTACAATACGATACGATCGTGAGTGGTGGTTTTCGCGTCTTGTCGAATTTGTTTTTTATTTACTGCAGTGTTATTACAAGTAAAACGTTAAAATGAAGATCGAAGAAGTCAAAAGCACTGCTAAGACACAAAGAATATCAGCTCACACCCATATCAAAGGACTGGGCTTAGACGAAAATGGAGTTCCAATTCAAATGGCAGCCGGTCTCGTGGGACAAGAAAATGCTAGAGAAGTAACTTTTCTAAAATACATGTTTAAATGTTTTCTTTCACATTTGCATCTTATAATAAGGAATTCAGATTTCGTTAGATTATAGTTTTGGAGTAGTATTGATCAAACATTCAGTTATTATTTTGAGGTTATAAATTTTGGTTGCTATGGTGTTGTGTAAATAATGCTGTTGCAACTTTGAAATATGTTGTCTGCAGGCTGCAGGAGTGGTTGTAGACATGATTAGAAGCAAGAAGATGGCCGGGCGAGCGCTGCTGCTGGCTGGGCCACCAGGAACAGGCAAGACGGCAATTGCCTTGGCCATAGCACAGGAACTTGGTAATAAAGTAAGTTGTCTTATTTTGTTTATGGACAAAGTGTTTACGAATAATTCTTGACTTAGATAAATAATAAGTTCTTCGTTTTTTGTTATTTATTTGTCAGCTGTTAAATTATCATTGTGTTGACAGGATTGTTGCAACACATGAAATTGAACAAATTTTTATTGCAAACCTTATCCTATATTAACAATATTATTAGTTGCAGTAATTTTACTGAAAATACTTATAATAGTCCCACTTAGATTAAAACTGTTATTCATCAAGTATTAATAACCACTATCTTACAATTCTTTGTATTAAATTTTCTTTATTTTGTTTATCCAACTGTCATAATAATGTTCATTTTTTAATTTAAATCTTACTTTATTTCAGGTTCCATTCTGCCCAATGGTTGGAAGTGAAGTATACAGCACAGAGATCAAGAAAACGGAAGTGTTGATGGAGAACTTCCGACGTGCCATTGGTCTGCGTATCCGGGAGACCAAGGAGGTTTATGAGGGGGAAGTGACCGAGTTCACTCCAGTAGAGACTGAGAACCCTGCTGGTGGTAAGTAATACAATTATATTATTTTTTATACCATATTGGTTGCAAATAAACCTGCTTAATGGTGACAGATTTCAAAGCCTATGGCACCTGTAGCTCCAAAGGACTTACATGCGCATTGTCCTTGAAATTATTAACTTATATATAATGCCACTAATTGTAAAATTAGGAGTTATTATCTGCTGAAAATCTGAATTGTGCCCATTTAATTTCATTGAAAACTACTATCAATTCAGAATTAAAACCTTACTAATTTACGTGATTAATCTTATTTTTTTAGTTTTATTGAAAAATATGTAGGACTGGTTGCACCAATTACACTTGACAGATTGTTAAATGTTACACATCAAATTTACAATGAATCTTTCTATACAATAAATAAAGATTAGCAAACAATTTGCAGGTGAATGTTGGTTTGGTGTAGCTTAGTAATCATATAATATGTATTGTTCTGTTAAAATTTTACTTTAATTTGCATTGGTTGTACATCATTAAATTTTTTCTAGGTTATGGAAAAACAGTATCCCATGTAATCATCGGACTAAAGACAGCCAAAGGCACAAAACAGTTGAAACTAGACCCCACCATCTACGAGTCTCTGCAGAAGGAGAAGGTGGAAGTTGGAGACGTCATCTACATTGAAGCCAATTCTGGAGCTGTGAAAAGGCAGGGACGGAGTGACACATTTGCCACAGAGTTTGATCTTGAGGTTGGTAGCAACAATATTATAATCCTTTGGGTGTCAATGATTTTAGCACAATGGTATTGACTAGATATTATGTATGATCGACTAGAGATGTATCTGTGTCTGGCGTGATCTAGATATATGTATATGGGGTTTGACTTACCTCCATCCAGACTATTTATTTGATTATTGCCAAATTAGTATGAAATTTGGTTATTGATATTATGTATGATCGACTAGAGATGTATCTGTGTCTGGCATGAAATAGATATATGTATGTGGGGTCTGCTTACCCCCATCCAGACTATTTATTTGATTATTGCCAAATTAGTATGAAATTTGGTTTTTACAAAGGAGATAAAACTTGATCTACTCAAAGTGAAAGCAACAGTAACAAGACCCAACTTACTAAGGACAGTGTGACAACTTGGAAACGTTGTGACAATAGTAAGAATACTTTCATCATCACTCCAGTTCTTCCTGTGGATGTTGTAAGAGTCTATTAAGGGACCAAAGTGTCACTGACCATACATTTATTAAAGACTGATAATTGGCAGCAGCATCATCCTAGAGTGCTACCACTACTGTGATCGCTAATACCCTTGCCCAGTCGGAATGGCAAATATGGGTATTTACCTCCTTATGCGTCCATATGCATAGCTAATGGGAGAGGCCTGTGTCCTGCAGAGAACTGAGATAGCCTCGTAAGGCCCAATGTACACTTCAATGTAATTTAAACATATCGTTCGGGGATAGTGCAATACCGCATAACTACCAAAACAGATAGAGTTCAAATATCAAACAATTGACACTCAAATTGATCCTAATTGAATTTGTTAGTTACGCAATATTGCACTACCCCGACGATATGCATCATAAATGTCGCATTTTCTTTGATTTTACAAAGTAACAAAATCCACCACTATTCCTTACATAGCAATGTTAAAAACTAGATTTTGTAGAAATTAATATGGTGGACCTTACGAGGATAAGCTGATGATGCGGAAGAAGCTTTTTTCTCTCATTCGCTATTTAGTTTAACGATTCAAAAGCGCTCATTGCTGGGCCTAATTGAATAAAGAATATTTTGACTTTGGAGCATTCCATGGGCTGTCTCGTACAAACGCGAGTATATTTCGATAATTTGAGTTTTCTTCAGAGTTGTTAGTTATTATATGTACAGTGTGTTAACATGAGGCAGGCTTTTATTTGAACCGAGGATTGAGATGCAGATTCTTAGCCAAACTATGTGCATTATTTGTTTAAAAATCCTAATTTTAAAAGTAATTATCTTTCTAAGAAAAGTTAATTGAGAAGCAATGTACTTCAAAATAAATCGTTAATTGGCACTTGACAATGACAGATCGCAGCCACTCGCAACGTTTGACAACTAAGCAGTACACGCGTTACATTGATCGTTCGAACGAAATAAAAATAATTGTTCAGTTAATTTAAATATTTGTCAACTCTTAATACTTGAAAACGATTGCCAGTAATGCGTATTAATACCCATTTTCGTAAAAGCCTGGGTCATGGTAACACACTGTATATATTTTTGAGCAATATTTGACTCTTCTAGTCACGAAAGAGAACTTCGATAAACACTCAATTTTGAGATCTCACTTTTTAGATTTAAGACCTTTATTATGTACGTGCATTCTGGCAAATAAATGAGTTTGAGTTTGAGTAAAACCATGTTCGTACGGGACATCGGTGGACTTTTTCGTGGAATGCACCCTTTGACTTTGTGATGTGTGTCAA
This sequence comes from Thaumatotibia leucotreta, assembly GCA_025490895.1. Classification (NCBI taxonomy): domain Eukaryota; kingdom Metazoa; phylum Arthropoda; class Insecta; order Lepidoptera; family Tortricidae; genus Thaumatotibia; species Thaumatotibia leucotreta. The sequence goes on from JALPQI010018661.1 coordinate 3,985, forward strand.
TCTCTAACCCCCTTATTCATAAACGTCTGCTAACTTAACAAGCCGCTAAGTATTGTTTGTCCCTTTTGCTCTTATGGACACATTGTTAAGACCAAAAGGTACAAACAATTATTAGCGGCTTGTTAAGTTAGCAGATGTTTATGAATAAGGCGATAATTTTCTTACCAATCAACTGATAAACCGTTTACATTATAAACAGGCGGAGGAATACGTGCCCCTCCCAAAAGGCGACGTGCACAAGAAGAAGGAAGTCGTGCAGGACGTGACACTACACGACCTGGACTGCGCCAACGCGCGGCCGCAGGGCGGACACGACATCATGTCCATGATGGGGCAGCTTATGAAGCCTAAGAAGACTGAGATTACTGGTAAACATATTTTTTTTGTACAGATGGTGGCTTTTTTAGGCTCTAATGCGAGAAGTGTGTCATTTTACGTCAGGTTCAAAACTTCGGAGGGCCATCTGCACTAAAAACGCCGTACGAGACACGTGCAAAAACGAAATTCGAAACGAGTGGCGATGTTTTAAAACACGACCGATAGGCTGCTCAATAAAAAACATACAGCCAAATTGAGAACCTCCTCCTTTTTTAGAAGTTAGTGAATAGCGATTAAGTCAGAAACAAATGAAGCTTACGAACACGAGAACAATATAGTACATTACGACACAAGTGCAAAAACGAAATTCGAATTGAGTGGCAATGTTTTAAAACACGACCGATAGGGAGGAGAAAGAAGAAAAAAGGAGGAGGTTCTCAATTTGACTGTATGTTTTTTATTATACAGTCGTCTAGTAGAGCATGATAATTTATAATAATTATTACCATTCTGAATTTCACTTATCCTATTACAATTTTGAACCTTCCATAAAATCAGTAAAGTAGCATTTCTTGTTTTATTGATTTTGAAATTCAAACTATGATTTAAATTCAATATTTTTTTAGGATTTTTATTTATTGTTTAATGTCATGATACTCATGATTACTATTGTGTTCTAAATGCGATAACATTGCGCTTTCAATTTTGCAGCATTATTATAAACTAAACACTCTAATTATAGTTTTTTTCTTGCAGATAAACTAAGAAAAGAGATCAACAAAGTAGTCAACAAATACATTGACCAAGGCATTGCTGAATTGGTTCCTGGAGTTCTATTCATTGATGAGGTATTTAACTAAAAAAATACTACACGACCTACAATGTCAATCAGATATATCTGAACCGCCAGTGTACGCTCAAATACCTGGATGCTTAGCCAAGTTGCGAATCGCTAACGCTTAGTAGCGTATCGTAGTTTTCCCTCTCTATCACTCTTTCATATTAGTGCGACAAAGACAGCTGCCTTTCGTTTACGATTGACGATTAAGCGTTAGCGATTGGGAACTTGTCTAAGCACCCTGGGCATGGGAGCATGGCATGTTCAGATATTTTTGAGTACCGTGGCTGCTACGGTATATCTAATCGCGACTGTATAATCCACGAATCTTTTACAATCTCTTTTAGACATTCTCTCTTGACATTATTATAGTATTCATTTATCACAAATATTTGTTCCTTGGTCATGGCTGTCTATGTATTATCTATCTTTTATATATATACTTTTCACTTACGGTCAGGTGAAGTGGAGCCACTTTGTTGTGCCAACATAAAAAAAAAAATATCGTCGCCTGGTACCCACATCACAAGCCTTAATTGAGCTTACCCTGGGACTAGGACGATTTGTGTAAGATATTTATTATTACAACCCGCTTGTTGGTAAAAAACTTAACTTAATCAGAGTCCCTTGAGCGTTGCCCGTTTTTGAATATTTTCCTTTTGTGTTTACAGGTTCACATGCTAGATATTGAAACGTTTACTTACCTGCACCGAGCTTTGGAGTCCGCGATTGCGCCCATCGTCATCTTCGCCACCAACAGAGGGCGTTGTCTGATAAGGTTGGTTGTATTATTATTGTGATTATGTCCTTTTCCACCCTAAGATGTGCATAGGGGTGAATCAACTTTTTTCTATTGCCATGCTACTTAACCCTTCGTATGTCTAAGCACTGATAAGTGACGAGGAAACTATTAGAAAAAAAAAAATCGCAACACACGAGGTTAAACTATGCAAATACGCTTGTAGTCCATATTTGTAGGTGGCCCATTAAGGAAAGAGCTTATTAACATCAAAAAATGCATAGTGATGTCTGATGTATATACGCATCATGTACTTTCAACCCTATTGACAACATGTCAGAATTCAAATTTGAATAAATCTTTGTCAAGGTCATGCATTTAAGGGTTAAGTAGCATAATTTTGCATAAAACCAGCGTGAGTCAGGCGACCGTAACCATGGCAATAACAGACAGAAAAAAGTTGATCTACCCTAGACGTAAACTGAACAACACATGTAGGTATACACGTCGAACATTTTTGTAACATGATTGAGGTCGGGTGATAAAGCATTATAGTCAAGTTGAGTAAATCAAACAAAGGAGCAGCTGAAACGCTTCATACTTTTAGGAAAATTCGCTATTGGGAAAGTGTAGTATTTCACTTACCCAACTTGACACAATATTATGGCCCGATGGTTTAAATTTAGCATCATCACAGCTTTTTACATGAAATTTGTAAACTAATTTGATATACCCCAATACCAACTATTATGAAATTTCTATGTTCACAGAATTTTATTATTATAGTGTCTTTTTCATAAGATTCTGTTGTGCTAATTATTAATGCAGTAGTTGCGTCCAAACATGTTTTATAGTATAATAATAATAAATAAATATCTTGGGACATCCTACACAAATCAACCTAGTCCCATGGTAAGCTCAATTAAGGCTTGTGATGTGGGTACCAGGCGACGATATATATAATAGATAGATACATATAGATGCTTATATACATAGACAGCCATGACCAAGGAACACATATTTGTGATAAATAAATACACAAATAATGCCCTCGCCGGGATTCGAACCCAGAACCTCCAGCTTCGTGACCCTGGTCACTACCAACTAGGCTACGGAGGCTGACATCATCATTGAACAGGTTTTTAACGCAATTACTACGCAATTTGTATTTACCGTAACCACTGCAGAATTACTCTTCCTTATGAATATGCCTGTAAGATCGAAAAAAACAATCCTTATCGGTTTTCTAAGTTAGGAGACGTTTATGAATAAAGGGGTTTAGCATGTACGTTATTGTATTTTTCAGAGGAACCGAAGACATAGTATCTCCTCATGGCATTCCTCTGGACCTGCTGGACAGGTTGCTCATCATCCGCACTCTGCCCTACAACAAGTCTGAGCTACTACAGGTACTAATTTCGGCATTTTTTAACCCTCTACCCCCCCTGACGTGGTCACGTGACGTGAAATAATTCAATCTTGTTATTAGCATCGTAGTGGCGACATTGCAATACAAAGGTGTCTGATAGACGTCACGTTACGTTTTGGTGAATGTAAACATTAATTGAATTTAAAATTATCGTCAGACATATTCAACACTAAAATATAATAAAAACTGTTAAACTTACGTATATTTAGTCACTACGCGTGGAATTTAGTACGGGCTATGCGAGCGTTGCGATAGCACTGGCTTCGTACTTGATAATGGAGACCTAGGTCTTTAGCTCTTCGAAACGGTGTTTAGATTCATTTATTTGCCCAACATTTGATTACCATAATGAATTACATTGTAGTCAATCCATAGGAATCCACATTATGCTTGCGCGTTGTCACTAAATATACGTACGTGAGTTAATCCGGTTTTATTATGTTTTAATGAAAATATTATTGAATGTTTTTAGATCTTGAAGCTACGCGCGACGACGGAGGGTATCGCTATTGACGATGATGCACTTACAGCGCTCGCTGACGTCGGTGCCAACAGTACGCTCAGGTATATAAATCCATATATGGAAATGTTACAATATAGCTATGATATGGTGGAGGTTAATAATTAAATTATATTGTTTTAGTAATTTTGTGCAATTTATTATACAACAGACTAATGTACGAGCACTATTAGATAAAAACAATCACTTTTTTTCTTTGTTATGGTTACGTTTTCTTGTGTTAGGGTGCGGCTCCACTGACGCGGAGCTGGGGAGCTCGGCCAATGGGGCCGCATCAGTGTTTCGAATTCTAACTATACCACTACATCTATATGATGGTTTTTGGGAGTAAATAGCAAAGTACACTATGAGAAACAGTGTAAATGAAGATCATATATTTGGGATGTGACACACACGGAAGACAATCGACGGATAGACTACGTCTTATTTAAATTCTTGTTTTCTATACTATAAACAAGTACGTTCGGTTTACCAAGAAGGTTCCAACACTGGCCCTTAAACCAAACAATCTTGTTTCACAAACTAATTCGTCATACACCTTAATACTAGTTACAATAACTTTATAAAAACTCCATGTACTGAACTTACGCTACAACATTCAAGTTCAGTTATCAACATGACACATTTTAATTAAATAAACATTTTCTAAAATAATAACCCGTCTATTCATTTTATGTAATTACTATCATGTTAACCTAAACCCAAAAAAAAAACAATGATGGTAATTACACGAATAAAGTGTACAACATAATATACCTATGCCTGTAACATGAGCTGTCTCATAAACATATTGTGTTTAACTTTACACAACGGCTTTGTTAGTAAATCTGCCAACATTTCATTAGTACTTAGATACTTAATAACAATCGTATTGTTATTAACAAGTTGCCTAATAAAGTGATGCCGTATATCAATATGTTTTGTCCTAGCATGATGTAAAGAGTTCTTACACAATCTTTGTGCCGATTGATTGTCATTGTAAATAGTGGGCAAAATGTCCTTATTAGTAATTTCTTTTAGAAACGTACGAATAAACAGACCCTCTTTACATGCGTCAGACAGTGAATAGTATTCGGCTTCGGTGGAGCTGAGACTAACTGTCTTTTGCTTACGACTTTCCCAAGTTATTACTGACTCACCTATTTTGAACACGTAGCCCGTGTACGACCGGCGGTCCACGTCGTCGCTGCCCCAGTCCGCATCCGCATACCCAGTAACCTCCAGCTGCTGCTTGCTCTTCTTAAAAGTTAGACGGAGATCCATAGTACCTTTCAAGTAGCGTAGAACTCTTTTCGCTGCTTTCCAATGGGTCTCTGTAAACGATTCATTAAATTGACTTAAGTAGCTGACTGCGTATGCGATGTCTGGTCGGGTACAGATAGCAATATACATAAGGGAACCTACAAGACCTCTGTAATCGTAAGTATCATCCCTTTTACTGCTCCTAGGTAACTTCAGTCCAACTTCCATGGGAGAAGGCGAAGACTTACAGTCTTCCATCTTAAATTTCTTAAGCACCATCGCGATGTTGCTAGATTGGTCGAGGGTAATTTTATTATCATCCTTACACAATCTCATACCTAACACCTGATGAGCTGGCCCTAGATCTGTCATATCAAATTCCTTCATTAATTTGACCTTGACATCCAGCTTGTCACGTTCATTACCCGATGAAAACAATATGATATCGTCAACGTACAGAGCAATGATGATAAGCGACCCCTTAAGGCGCTTGAAGTAAACACAAGGCTCAGACGATGATTTATTGAATTTCAACTTTTGACATAAAACGTGATCAATCTTTTCATACCAAGCTTTCGAGGCCTGTTTTAAACCGTATATGGCTTTATTTAATTTGTAGACCTTACTTTCCTGGCCCTTAACTATAAAGCCTTCCGGTTGTTCCATGTACACAGTTTCTTGTAAGTCACCATTGAGAAATGCCGTTTTTACATCAAGGTGTTCAATCTGCATACCATACTCAACCGCCAAGGTTAACAGAGTACGTATAGTGGAGTACCTGACAACCGGTGAAAACGTCTCCTCATAATCAATGCCATATTGTTGGGTGAAGCCTTTGGCAACTAGGCGAGCTCTATATTTTAATAATTCACCGTTCAGTCCACGTTTCATTTTGAACACCCATTTGCATTTCACAGGTTTCTGTGACTTACAGCGATCAGTAAGTGTCCAACATTTATTTTTAATGAATGAGTTGTACTCACATGACATCGCTTCCCTCCAACTGTCAGCATGTTGACTGCTCAATGCTTCCCCTACCGTGCCGGGAGCATCTGGATCCGCCGTACCCGCCAAGAATCCCGAATGGAGTAAGCTCGATGAACTATCATATTCCGTGTCCGTAGTCTCCTCCTCTGGAATATAAGTCTCATCGGCCGGGTCATCACATTCACTTGAACTAGGCGAATCGTCAATTGTGATCGTACTCGTTCGATCGACAACACGCTGAGCATCACTCACTACAGATGTTTCTGGCTGTACCGAAGTTGGATTAGGCAATTGAATTTCACTAATTGTATTTACATCATTTCTATGTTGTGAAAATAATTCAATTGACTTAATGTCATTGTCAACGTCAACATTTGATAACTTTTTTATGAACGTATTTTCTAAAAAGGTTACATCTCTGGCTTTTATGCACTTTGTTGGTTGTTCCGGATCTATTAATCTATAACCCTTTGTATGCTCACAATAACCAACAAAAATGTACCTTTTGCATTTCGGGTCCAATTTTGAATGCTTTTTAATGTTCATTGCATAAGCCACAGAGCCAAAGATACGTAAATGACTTAAGCATACCTTTTTGCCACTCCATTTCTCCTCGGCAGTGCTTTCCAAGACAGCTTTTGTAGGACAGCGGTTTTTAACATAAACTGCCGTATTGACAGCTTCAGCCCAGAACTCATTACCCAGGCCCGCATCTTGCAGCATGCATCTAGCAGCTTGCATCACAGTCCTGTTAGCGCGCTCCGCGACCCCGTTTTGGGCGGGCGAGTCAGTAACAGTTGTATGATGCTGGATGCCATTGCTCTTCAGATAAGCCTGAAATGCAGAACTGGTGTATTCTCCACCGTTGTCGCTACGTATCGCCTTTATCTTTTTACCTGTCTGGTTCTCTACTAAAGCCTTAAACTCTTTAAACCTATCAAAAACTTCACTCTTTTTCGTTAAAAAGTATACAAACGTCCTCCTAGAATAATCATCTATAAAAAGCAAGAAATACCTCGCACCGCTGAGAGAAGCACAAGGCAGCGGTCCACATATGTCAGTATGCACGAGTTCCAGGATCTCTTTTGCCCTGCTGTGAGATTTCTTAGGAAAAGGCACCCTGCTGGCTTTCGCGTTGACACATGCTACACATGTTTCAAAATCTCTACTGTCATAAGATATACCAGAAGCCATACCTTTTCTTAACAGTTCCATGCTTCTCCGGTTCAGATGCGCTAACCTAGAATGCCAAACCTTCTCTGTAGCTGCAGAGACACTTTCATCGTTGGTATGCACGCGCTCTTCCTCCACTGCACCATTGGCTGCAATTTCATTCTGAAAAGAAATTTCAGAACCAGCCCTGACAGTGTCAAGGACATACACGTCATTTTTTAAAGAAGCAGTCGCTGCAAGCACCCCTTCGTCAAGTATTTCGCAACCATCGGAGTCGAATACTATTACAAAACCCTTTTTCGCTAAAGCACTAACTGACAGTAAGTTGGCAGCTAAATTAGGTACATAATGCACATCACTTATAGTCTTTATTGTGTTGTCACGTAATTCAACCTCAACACTGCCGCGCCCAGCCGTAAAAAGTTTATCTCCGTTAGCTACCGTCACTTGTAACGATTTTCCGGTTTTCACCCCGCTCATGATGCTCGCATCACGACAAAGATGACTCGCTGACCCGCTGTCCACGTACCAAGAATCGCTTTCGACGTTCACAGACAGCGCCGTAAGCAACGCCTTCGATGATGAAGCCTCCTTACCGTATCTCTTTTTGCTTAACATCGGACAATCTCTCTTGAAATGTCCGGTCTTCTTACAGACAAAACACTTTGGCACCTTTTTCGCAGCCGCCAGAGCCGTAACCTCGTCTCCGTTCCGCCTGCTATCCTCACGTCGCAACGTTTCCTGAAGCAGCTTCGCCGATACAACTTCGCTAGCCAATTTGGTATTTGAATTTTCAATTGCCATAATTAGCGGGTCGTAATCCTCAGGCAGTCCGCTCAGCATGATAACCGCTACAAAGTCATCCTCCAACCCTGCACCGATATCCTGTAGTTGTTGCGCAACGTCCGTGATTTTGTTCAAGTACTTTTCCATACTTTGGCACTCCGTCAACTTTGTACCAAACAAAGTCCGCAGTAGGCCTAGCCTCCGACATACTCCCTTGTCATCATAAGCTTTCTGAAGGCTTACCCACGCTGTGTGCGCCGAGGTCACATTCCTTATGTGCACAAAGACCGACGATTGCACTGACAACGCAATGCGTGCAAGCGCCTTCTGGCTCTTCTTCACATTTTCTGGAATTTTCCCGTCAACCTCTTTTTCCACAAATTCCCAAAGATCTTCATGAATTAAGACCATTTTCATCATAAACTTCCACGAACTATAGTTTTCCATTCCTTTTAATTTTTCCAATACGAGTGGAGATGAGGAACTTGTACCGGACGCCATTTTTACCGACACCCGAAATAACTATTTTTTCGTTACTTTACGCAGAATTACGTTTCGATTTTAATCGCAATCGCTGGGACATAACCTGATGGTTTTTGGGAGTAAATAGCAAAGTAAACTATGAGAAACAGTGTAAATGAAGATCATATATTTGGGATGTGACACACACGGAAGACAATCGACGGATAGACTACGTCTTATTTAAATTCTTGTTTTCTATACTATAAACAAGTACGTTCGGTTTACCAAGAAGGTTCCAACACTATAAACAACTCTTTTCTTTGTAAATGTAGTGTCATTTGTTGTGTCAACAGTACTTACAAATAGGCTACTTGACCCATTTTTGTTTGATTAACGGAAAAAAATATAAATATATTTTTTCACAACTTAGAAAACCGCAAAATTATGACTTAAAATTTAAACTTTAACTGTAAACGATATTAGCCATGTTAATGCTTAGATTATCTGTGGTGTGACGTCATTCAAACAAACATTTGACATGTCACTTATGTTATGTCAATGTCACAGTAAAGCTACATGCCTACATGTCCATGGCGAATTCCACTCGTATAAGATTCGACATGAAGTTAGTTTATGATCCTATGACGTCACATCATGGCCGACACCGTTTTCAGAGTACGAAATAAAAAAAAAACAAAATTTTCAATGAAAAATATGTACCCATCAAACACTTTTAATACACCGTAATCGAAAAATATTGATCTTTTCAATAAATGCTACAGAAAATAATAATTTTATGCACTAAATTTGATATCGAGTCAAGAGCCTATTGTTTGTCTTCAGGTACGCAGCACAACTGCTAACCCCGGCCGCGCTGGCCGCGCGCGCAGACGGGGCCTCCCGCATCGCGCCTGCACATATCGCCGCCGTGCATGGACTCTTCCTCGACGCCAAATCTTCCGCCCGCATACTGACTCTACACGGCGACAAGTACATGAAGTAGATTACTGTTACTCTACTCCGCAGTCAATGCGTCTACCATAAGGGCACAAGACACGTGCCCAGGATGCTTAGCCAAGTTGCCAAGCGCTATCGTGCATCGGAGCATCATAAAGAGTGACAGAAAGGGAAAACTACGATACGCTACTAAGTACAGATGTAGTGAGAAATGACTTGCCTTCGGAAACGTTCATCAACGTCATGCTGTTTCAGTCTATCTCACTGAGACAGCTGTCATGCTACTTCAGTCAGACTCGGTGACACTGCCTGAAACAGCATGTGTTTACGAACGTTTCCGAAGGCAAGTAATTTCTCACTACACCTGTATCGTAGTTTTCCCTGTCTGTCACTCTTTCATATTAGAGCGACAAAGACAGTTAGCTGCGATTGACGACTAAGCGCTAGCGATTGGCAACTTGGCTAAGCATCCAGGGCCCCCATCTTCAGGGGGGCCCCCGAAAGATCGACAACCATCCTCACATTTATTCTCACGTTTACTTTCCTTTCGAAAGAAGCCCCAAAAGCCTTGAGTGCACAATTCTACTGCCGTTTTAACCCTTCAATTGGCAATGTTCGTCACAATGAACAGTCTTCGACCCACTTTTTGTATTTTTTTAAAGATTTACAGAATTTTCTGATATACACAATGGCGAAGAAACTAGAACGCACGAAAAAAAAAATTATGGGAAAACCTATCTTTGCTTTGATTTTTGCCATGAACTCTATTGCTATGTAAAAGAAGAGTGATGATATGTAGCCACAGCTACATCTATTAGGCACTAGCCTACTACCGCAAAAATCGAAATTCGTAAATTTCGAGGATTTTTCTCTGTTACTCAAACAAAGACGTCATTAGAGTGAGAGAGACAAATCCTCGAAATTTAAGAATTTCGTTTTTCGCGATAAGGCCGCTGGTTTCACCGCGAGCTACTAAGTTATAAACTATAAACTACACAAAGAAAAATACGCACTCCCGTGTAAAAAAAAGAGACACGGCAACACTCGCCCAGCTATCAGATATCGCCGTATCTCTTACACGGAAATGCGTATCGTTTGTTCATGTTTATAGCCGAGCTCATAGCTTAGTAGCTCGCGGTGAGACCAGTGCCTTACGCCTTTCCGAATCGGTCGCCGGCAACAGAGATGCCTAATTAAATGAGACTCGATTAGAAATATCTAAATATCTTACACATATCGTCGGGCATAGTACAATACCGCGTTACTAACACATGCAGATAAAGATTAGATTCCATAGAAGTATGTTTGAAATAAGAATCTTATTGACATCTGTTAGATACGCAGTATTGCATTATCCCCGACGATATGGCGTCATCCCTGTCATTCATTAGTGATCGATTTAGTAAATGTATTAGACGCATAAACTTTAAATGCCACAGACTGGGAACGGTTGTGTGTTTGAGTGTCCTTGGCACTGAATAGTCACTAAATTCTGGTTGGTAAAAAATACAGGTCAAAGACCTTGTCCAGTATTTTTAAAGTAATGGTTTATTAAAGGACTCATGTAACGTTTTTTAAGATAAAGGATACATGCCATACCAATAAGAGTATGAATTTCCATATCATAGAAACAAAGACAGATATATTTTGCAAACCTTATTTTGATTGAATCCTGTATATAAAATGATTTCCCACCATTTTCTTAATTTAGGGTCTATGTTCCCTTTTCTCATATTGACGGATTGTCAATTTTCGTTTAAGACAATTTTGCATTCTAACTATGTGATATCGTTAGCATTATTGTATAATTTTTAGTTTTACCGTGAAAGCAGTTATTTAGTTGTATGAATGAGTTGCTTTCAGTTTTCTTTTCGGATATTGTTTTTGTTGTTAGGTATAATACAAGACATGGAAGTAAAACAAATGATAATAAATAAGGTTTTAATTAAGAAAAAAGTCTCTTATTCTACAAATACAACCTAATTTTATGTACACAAAAACAGTTCTTTAATAGGCAATTATGTTTATTTTCCTAAGACAGACACACAATATACTGGGTTTTAGTTTCATTCACATTAAAGCCTGCGGCCAGAGATCCTAATAACAACTATTTTAAATACATAATTTTACAACAGATATCGTGTTTAATACTATCGTTTTTTTGCCTCCCCGATTTCCAGCATAATACAAAACAATTTCAGTCTTCCTAAAGGAATAGCCTTATTTAAAATATTTTTAATTTATTAGTACCAAGCAATCATAAAAAATCTACCAAATTTTAATTTAGACTGGATCTCGGGTTTATACATAATGCTATATTTAATGTCTGTTACTGTTTTTTACTCAATTTCCATAGATTTTGTCTAAATTATATAGAACTCTCCTCTCACAGGTAGCTCCATTGTATATAACTACGGGCACATCTATACGCTTAACTTAGTTGGAATGTATAAGGATCACTTTGAAAATCACGTATTTATACAATACAAGAATTTGAGGCTATTCGGTTTAAACGACAAAAAATTGCACTATTTCTTACAAAAACTACAGCCAGTAGAGGATTTCGTCTACACCATACATACATACCAACCTCTTACTTTCGTTAGAGACGTGTGCAGATTTCTTGAGGTCTTCATTTCTGTAGACACAATCTCCAACTGATTGAGCACATATTTTCCAGGTAAACAATTGATTCCACGCTATAAATTCGTACGGATTATTCGCAATTCGAATGCAAATCGGCTGCTAAAAGCCGCTCAAACCATTTAGCGCTTCAAATAGACTAACTATCATGACTAAGAGCTCACGCGGAGCTGTCTTTCGGCTTACTCGCGGGATAAGGTACTGGGATGTAGCGCGGATCAGCTGGCGACGGCGTGGTGACAGGCGGCGAGAACGTAGGCAGGTCCACTCGCAACTCAGGCGCAGCCGTATGCCGATACAAAGCTTCAAACTGAAGCTCCTCAGGGTAAGAATGAGAGCGGATCTTACGCTCGTCGCGAGCGTTACTCGGGTACACTATGACTATTTTTTCCCCTTCGCTTCGGAGCGCTACCGGCGGCAAAGCAGTACTGGTGGTCACCGTCGGACCTGGCACCACTTGTAGCATCTCAGACGCCGATGCTAGCACTTCTGACGCTTGAATTTTCTCCGTAGTCGAGCTCGTAATCTCGGGGTCTTCGGGGGATTCTATATCCCGCTTTTCACCCGGCGGCCCCATGGTTCTGAGGGTCTCTATCTTCATTTCTAAGGTCGGTGTGGGAACTGGCACGGAGCTGGTGACATTGGTGTCCATGGGGATGTAGCGTGCGGTCGGTTTGGGGGTGTCTCTTGAGCCGAAGATGGGTAAGCGCGGCGCGTACGCGGAGACCAGCGGCAGTATCGTGTCGCGCGCGTAGCGCTCGGCGCGGGAGATGAAGGACGCCAGGCGGGATGGCAGGAACTGAAACGAAAATGAATTATGTCAAAATATAATTTTTAGTATAGATGGTGTACTTTTTACGCTCTAGTGCGAGAAGTGGCTCATTTTACGTCAGGTCAAAGGGCCATCTGTACTAAAAAACGTCGTACGACACGTGCAAAAAGGAAATTCGTAACTCGTGTCGATTTAAGACACTCCCTTCGGTCGTGTTTTAAAATATCGCAACTCGTTTCGGATTTCATGTTTTTCGCACTTGTGTCGTATTGTACTACTTCGGTGTTATTGTTTACTACGTACTTTGTAATTTTTTTTGCCGTACAACATAAATTTTGGCCTTGAATAAAATATTCAAGATATGCAATTACCCAAGCCAAAATTTCCTTTCCCGTTTCCAAACAACGTCACTATCCATTTTGGCCTGGGGGGGCTTAATTTAAAAAAGGATTGACACAAACTAAACCCACCTGGACAGCGAAGCTGGTTTCTTTATCCGACGCATTCGCCTGATCCTCATACGTCGGTGTAGTCGACATGTCATAATTCTTCGCCTTCCGCACCGGGGGCGGCGTCGTCGATCGCGGAGCTTGCGTCGCTCGCAACAACGGCTCAGAGATCTCCGAAGGCGGGTCGTCAGCTCGCTGCCTCGACGTCTTATGAAGTCGCGGCTTTAACACAGGCTCAGCGATCTCTATAGCCCCGCTGGGTGCGGTCTTCGTGTTGGTGACGCCGAAGGCCCGGCCCGCGTCGGCGCCGGTCCACTCTGCCGTGTCGACGAGGCGGAACGGAGGGTCGTCGGATAGCTCGTTGTCGTGGACGTCCACGGGCACGGCTTTGGATGTTTCCCGTTTGATTAGCTCGTCGGATGTCGAGTTGGAGTCAGACTGAGGGAGGAAAAGTAAATATTATATAGTAATTTTTTTGTAACGTATGGCTTGACAATATTGCTGGAATAATCATATTTGAAAATCAAGTGGAGATTGATTTCACTGGAGAATACCTCTTGTATTTGGCAATCGCCTGGATAGAGCGGTAGCTCGACGGCTTCATCCGACAGCAGCTGAAGACCTTTCTTGCAGAAAGATGACCTGCGAAACAGTATTTAAACATTTTATTAAATAAAACGCATGCACAACAAAGACAGTCTCAGCAATTCGCAGCGTGGACAGTAGCAGTGCCGAGTAGCTGACTATCAGTTAGGGCTTGCAATACCGGTATTTTTGTATGGGAAATATCGCGATTCCTGTTTTTTCCATACAAAAATACCGGAATCGCAAGCCCTACTATCAGTAGACCTTAAGTATCTCGTTGCATTTAGGGTCAACAGAAGATGAAGATGTTGGCAATAGGCTGCTTGAGCAGTCAAATAAATGGCCTTGGTGTCCACTATGAGCCAACCAGTATTCGTCAAAGCAGACCTATACCTGTGGTGTACAAGTACATGTGTGCTGTATACATGTGGTGTGGTGACTGCAGTAAGAATGCATTTGACATCAGTCCAGCTTTTTCCGTGGGTGTCGTGAGAGTTAACTAAAAGATTGAAGTGCCACTAATCATTACTTTATTAAGCAGATTGATGATAGGCATCAGCATTATACACAAGCTACTGCAATCGCAAATCCGCACGTCCAGTCCAGCGTGGCATCTGCCTCCTAACGCGTTACGAAAATAAAGTAGAAGAGGCCTATTTACAGCAGTGAACTATGTTTATGAGAGATGATGATGACCTTATGTCGTAGCCATAAGGGTCAACACTCACGTCTTCCCGAAGCTGTCAGCGATGAGCAGCTTGTGCAGACGGATAGTCTTAGCTCCGGCCGTCAGCCAGCCCGAGTAACCCGCATAGTGGACCGTGGCTCGTAGAGGCACTCCTAGCGCGGGGTGCGGCACGATCATGTGGGTGAAGCGAGCCGCTGATGGCGAAGACACTTCGCGCCTGCAACATGGAATAAAATGTTAAAAATTGCAACCTGTAACCGCAAAAGACAACAACACAAACAAAAGAAGTTCTATTCTATTTCCTACATTATTAATTCACTGGCGATACACTGGCGAGCAAATGGTAGCTGTGAGATTATGAGTCACGCCACGTGAGTCATGCCAGATAATAGAATAAATAATTTGGTTCATATCAGACCCTATGTCCAAGGTACGTGAATCAAAATCACTACCTACAATTTCTGGAGTTTATCGTACCTACAGTCAGATATTGCTAAGCGGGCAAGGTGTTCAAAATGAACTTGGTACGAAACTATTGCTAAAGACTATAAAATTGTGTTACTAAGATCATTGTGAACACTACCCGCTAAGAAATATCTGCTGCTGTATCATTCGTTAGCTATAAATCATGAATAACGTTGCTTTCAAACATACCACCTATTAGAATTGAAATTACAACAAGCTAAGGTTGGCATCGTAGCAACAGCAAGGAAATTTAGTTTCCACAAAAATTAAAGCCTTAAGCGGTAAACTTCCGTAACATAGCAGAATAACGTCACGTTGTGTTACATGAATGTGCTTTCATAATTTGAATGGAGGCTTCCTACACTGATTTTCTTCTTAGAAAACCCTTCGGAAAACAGGATAGTTATACTGCTGTCCTGCTTTATTCTATGTCACTGGCCATTGTAGGCGAACATCTCTTTCTTGGACCCGAAGGGTTTTCTAAGTTACTAGTACTCACTTGGTCATGAGGAAGGTTTCGTTGAGCCCCGAGTCTCCGTGCAGTGTCAGCGTGACACGGCCGTAGTTCGGCTTTACTCCGGCTTCGCTCTCGGCCCATATTGACACGTGATATTGATGGGCTGTTAGACAAAATACATTAATTTAATGAGAATGATACTATTATTCCCACCAGTGGTAACCGGGCCAATCAACTTTTCGATCGACACTATTTTGTCCCGTAACGCCGGTGACTATTTCATCAAGTTTGCTAGAAAAAAAGCTTATAAATTGTACATGCGTTAGGCCCCACACAAGTTCACATCGATTTATTTAGGTTCCAACTGTTTTTCATTCTAAATATGTGTGTAGTGTTAATTGACGTACATTTGTAAGTTCATGAAAAGTAACGCAGCAGACAGAAAATATGTCGATCGAAAAGTTGATTGGCCCAACTACTGGGATTTTTTTCCCACCTGTTACCAGTAATCAGTAATGTTTATTGTTTTCATAGGTAATACAAGATTAGGTAATACATTATATGTGTCCAGCTATGAAACCCCGAGGGGCACTACAATATTTCCTTAAGACTAATTAATACTAAATCTTACAACCTACTCGTGTATAACCATATTTTTACATTCCAAATCCTTTAAGTTTAAATGGATAAGAAATACAATTTAAAACTTTTGATTCAACTTTTTTACCAAACATACACAAATTAAATAACATCACATGTCTTAGTCTTTGGTTATATTAACATTCAAAAAACTCTTGAAGAGAGTAAAAACTATTTTCTATTAGGTACTTAGTTATTTTGACATTAAAACTAGTATCTTTCTCTTCATCTCTAATAGTTTTTGGTAGTTTATTATAGGCTTTTATGCACATTACATAAGGGCTAGAACTGTGCATTTTTAGTTTAGATGCTGGCGTCGGGATATTGTTTCTAGGGCGGAGGTAGGACGTTGTCACAGAATATATAAAGTACAGAAGCTTCACTGCTTTGATGTTCACAAATGCCGGCTTTTTATGTACCTACACAATTATTATTACCAAACAAAACGGCGCGCGAGGCGACGCGAGCAGCTGAAATGGGCCGTATTGCGTGGCGGAAAGGTCGCTTATAAGCCGCACGCCGTCGAAAACAGGGTTGTCAATTATTGAAAACTAATAAAATAACAAACGGCGCTATGAGGCGTCTGACAAATACATTCCTGCAATGATATCTACGGCGTTAATAGCATTCGTCTTGATTCAACAATTTAGTTCATGCGTGATTATAGAATTTACCTACGCATTTCATACACGTGATTCAAAAATATTTATCTCAACTCGGTCGGCACCTTCTTTGTGCTTCGGCCGCGCGTGCCCGGGCGGCATTGTTTGAGGTGTGAGTGAGATAGCAACACGACTTCGCTAACTTTAGGTGAATATCCATCCGAATAATCCTGATAATAACACGAACATTCTAAAAATATCTGTAGACAGTATGTGAGGAGTGCAGAAATTAATATATCTGCTTAAGGCACTGGTCTCACCGCGAGCTACTCAGCTATGAACTATGAGCTATAAACACAAACAAAAGATACGCACTCCCGTGTAAATAAAAGAGACACGGCGATACTCGCCCGGCGGTGATAGCTGATAGCTGGGCGAGTATCGCCGTGTCTCTTTTATTTACACGGGAGTGCGTATCTTTTGTTTGTGTTTATAGCTCATAGTTCATAGCTTAGTAGCTCAAGGTGAGACCAGTGCCTTATGCATTTAAAAATAAAGAATTACGTTAGGTACCTACGTATTCATTACAAAAGCAGCATAAATAAGTAATGGTTTAATCACAATCGTAAGGCAGACGTAACACGGCTTTTTCTCTTATATGTACCAGTGTACATACCTATTTGATATTATGGGAATAAAGTCAGACAATCAAATAATATGTTAGGACAAAAGGCGCGAAATTCAATAAAAGTATGAGAGAACGAAGTTTAAAGTGTATTATTATGTTCCTTACTTTTTAGTATCTCTCTGACGCATCGGCTGTGCGAAAAACGCGTCATGATAAATTACATTATTATTATTGCAACATGCTGCTATGCAGTATATTTTCGGCATTTTCATTTAAGATGCACATGTAGGTATAAAATAATCCTAATATTTGCAAGCGATATATTTCACGATACGTGACGAGCCAGCGTTGTAAATTTAAACGTGTTCCGAGACAGCGCGCGCCAACCAT
>JALPQI010018662.1:0-26580 GCA_025490895.1 Thaumatotibia leucotreta
TAAATCTTAAATAATGTAGTTAATTATAAAAATCTGATTTAAGCATACTTATTTATTTTGTTACCAAACCTACCTACCTATTATAAAATTAAAATACAATCAAACTATCCGTACATGTGAAAAATATTATGGTATTTTTGAAATTCCTAAAAGAAATACCGATCTACAATTTATTTCTTAGTTAATTGTTATTTAAATTGTGATTTATTTGTTCTTCTTTATTTTAAGTAGATAACTTACTTACTGCCATCTGTAAATTTCGTGGAGAACTAATACAAACATATACCTACAGAGTAACAACGCCGCGCCATCAAGCGGTTTAAACGGAAACTAAATGGTTGCCAATGAAGTTGCTGGCTTCATTTTCTCATAGTTTTGCTATGAAACGAAAGATGGCACTACTTATGATTACAGAATGATTGCATTTTAATTATTTTAAAATATTTCTATAAAAAGTAATAAATGTAATGAACAAATCCTTTAACAATTATTGACTAGCATTAATAGGGACCTTATTATTCGTAACACATAGCGAAATATGTCTTACAAATAAAAAATACTTTGAAATTATTTCGTCTTGTTATTTTATTTATATTTGTCAACGGGAATGATCAGTGTCTAAAAAGGTTTTAAGCATATATAGTGTGTAAGTCTAATACAGGCGATCAATTAAACCAGGCATGGGATTCATTAGTGTAATCATGGATTACAAGGTTTTTTTTAAGTTACTCTCAATTATGACCCCACAGAATTTTTTTAAGATCATCGGAGCAGCAATGTAGGTACAAACATTTGTTATTGTTGACATGGCAGTTATGTCATCTGCTTTTGAAACGAGGGTTTTCGATAATTTTTCTGCCACCAGGCGGCGCTTCGTACGCACCTGGTCTCGACAACTGTCAGATTCATACTATTCATAGGCACCTGGGCCTAAAATATTGAAATTCTATTTTATTTGGAAAAGAATTGATTTTGTAATGGATTACGACTATTACACGGTCATCGAACTGAAGACGGAGCTATAAAACAGGCGCGCAAAGTCACTGGTATTAAAAAGAATTACTTTAACTTTGTTAATATCATGAGAATTGACTTGGAACTATTTTATTTATTTATTTTAGGTAATAATATGCCTAAAGTAATGGTTTTCAGAATAAATAAACCTATAAATATGTTGAAAATTAAATGCGCGTATTTATTTTGACAGTTCGTTAAACGGTCGGCTCAGTGCTGCCATCTCACCTCCCCATAGCGGCAGAAAAAGTATCAAAAACCCTCATTAGCTGTGTCATCGAGTCTTTAACTCGCGTATGTTGCTTTACATTGCGCGCCGAATTATTTTGTATGGAAAATTTTGTTGCTCTAATTTTAAGTAAAAGTTATTTGAATGTACTTATTATGTCGTAAACTAACACCCGTTAAGAGCTTCGCCCTTATTAGACTTACACCCTGTATTCCTAATATTATTCTTGTTGTTAGCTCTATCCTTTTTTGACTGATGAACAGCGATAAGGATGGTAATACTTTTAACCGACGGATACTTTTAACTGAGGATTGAAAAATCAGTCCTTAGAAAGCTAAGTGTGGTTTATTTTAAAGTTAAGTACTTGCATAAAACCGGGTACCTAACCCTCCTTTTGCTATTATGGAATACTGGCAGCTAAACTATGAGTTTCTGACTCAAGATCTAAGGCTTCACTTTTTTTAACAGTCAGTGTCAAAAAATGATAGTAGGCTTAATAACTGCATAATCGATAAAACACAATATTATTATGGTATTTACAGAGAGTATCATAGCGTTCGTAGCGTATGAAGGTACCTACTTAGCTGGGGTAATACCTATTGTTGTGTTAATAATTTATATGATATAGGTATACTGTGATATAATAATAATTATCTAAGTGTAGTTTGAGTGAGAGAAAATAGTTTCATTTATTCACAAACTAAAGTGATAGTGGTTTATAAAGTGTCTAAATGTATATTAAAGTGGCAATTAATACAGTGAAATAAATAAAATCTCCATAATATATGGTTATTTACGAAAGGTATGTTTTAATTCTATTTAATTTACATTCTTTTTGATCACGTAGAATTTGTTTGGAAAGAGAAGTCACGTGAAATGTATAGGCATGCCTTGTTACTAGACGCCTTTAAATCCCGCACAGACTCTAGCAAACAAACGAGCTAGCACATGCTCCTAATATCCTTAACATTTAGTATGTGCTACCGTCAAGCAGTTCAATCAAAATTTAACTTTGACGGCTATTTCGTAAAGTCAAATTGTAATGGAGCAGATCTGCTACTAAGCATACGAAAGGTTAAGTATAGTCTACATCTGTTGGCGACTGTACAATTATGTCCGCCTATGGCCGTGACACCAGGGTCGCGTTTTATAAAGTTACAATTTACAATTTCGCTGTTTGCCTCTCTAACGCACGCACATATTAGCTAGAAAGAGAGGCAAACAGCGAAATTGTAAATTGTAACTTTATAAAACGCGACCCAGTCCTGGCACGTCCAATGTCACGTATCCTTCCTTACCATGAGGTAGTGGCGTGAGATGAACTATTTCGACTGCATAACTTATTTTTCCCGTCACTAGCTCGTAAAGCGCTCTTTTATCCTTTAATACGAGCGGGTAAAAACGCATCTTATTCACATGTGAAGCAAAATAATTTGATCTTGCTTTAATTCCTAAGGCCCACTACTGCCTAGTATAAGTGGATCTGTTTGACCGTAGTATACATGCTAAAATAAATCGGAGCTCACATGTTAAATTGGTAAATTCTCATTGGTGACTTTGTAAGCCATTGGCTATATTTTAGTACCAGGAGTAACTCTACGATACATTTGGGCATTGAGTTTTAAATGTTCTTTTTTGCGGTCGATTGCCAAATCTCGTAGTACAGCCACTTGTGTATCCTGTCGGCGACATAGTGCTTTAGAAACATTTAACAAGCATAACTGCCGTGAGGCTGAAATCGTACATATTAAAATATTTTATTAAACAGAAACCTCATTTACATCGGAAGATGGTTCGATCCATTAAGAAAATCTACTGGATCACTCTGAGCGGACGACGAATGACCAGTTTCATAAAACATTTTTTAATGTGATGTTATTACTTATTTCTTTGGAGCTCTGGCCTGCTACAGCGAACACCGAAATCTACAAATTGCGGGGATTTTTCTCTGTCACTCACACAAATCCCCGAAATTACCGAACTTCGGTGTAGCGGTAGCAGGCCTGATATCTCATTAAGTCATTAGTAGGAACACACACTTTTAAGTTAACTAGATGTAAACAATGTACACGTGTATTAATATACTAAATCGTCAAGACAGCATCCTCATTAATCACTGAGAGCTGATGCATTACTAGATTCTCCTCTTTCTTCAAACCTCTCTTACCCATAGCATATGGATACCTATTAGCCGTCGGGACATAAAAAATGCCAGTTTTATTCTTATTAATTTTCATGTCCATCGTGTTTATGACCATTGGCTTTCTGTCATAGCATTCATGCTGTCTCGCTTGCTGTATAGTATCACATTTGATACCTACGAATGCCCGAGGGTTGAGCAATGCAGCCAGCCATAAGAAATACGCCCGTACATGACTACAAACTACGTCGCAGGGTATAAACCAGATTTCTCCTGGTTGGTACTCCCCTCCATTGAGATAGAAGGTCGCGTGTCCAAGTGGGGTGGCTATTCCATGTCCATCCATATTGGTAACTATGCTTAAAACGAAATCCGCATCAGAAGGGTCTAATCTATCAGCTGAGCTTAAAGTTCTGAAGCATGGACCAGCTGGGTCTAAAGCTATGAGCATGGAGATGTTTTTTCCAGTGATTTCTCGGTAGTTTTTGGCGACGAGACCCATGGTCTGTGCTCCGAAGCCCCAGCCGACTAGTTCTAGTCTTTTTGGGTCGAGGCCTGCCGCTGTGAGATTGGCCAGCATTTCTGCAGCATGTTTGCTTACTGGATGCATGAGCTTTGCTGCGACTGGACTGAAAAAAAATAAGAAAATTATTATATAAATAAGATAGAAAAAAAATGTAAACAGTCAACCGACAAATCAATTGAGGTATATTTTGGCATTTAAATAATGTACGATGGTATGATAAATGATACAAATCACGTTAAAATCTTCATTATAAATCTCATGTTATAAATTATGATGAACCCTACGCCGGTTCAGATGACTCGACAGAGCCACGCTGTGTGTCACCTAAATCTACTTATTGTTTTTTTTTTATATGTACCTTTATCTGTATTTAGTTTCATGACGCATTGGTGTAAACTGTAATGTCGTGTAAACTTATGTTTCAATAAAAAAAAATGATCAAGCCAAAACAGTGTTGATTGATTGAAGAAAAATAAGGAAAAGGTACCTAGTACATTTTATACCAAGATTTGATGATTTTGGTATATTTACTTCCTACGCCATAATCATTGATCCATGGGTAAATATTTTTCTATTAATAATAGGTTATGTACACTTACAAAGGAAAATTCTTCCAATGTATATCCATATAATTCAAAATCAGCGCGTTGTAACCTAAAGACACGTATAGTTTTGCCATCGTCTCTCCATAAGGGTGCGTAGTGGGGTCCATATATGACCCAACATAAACGAAGGTTTTCTTCTTAAAATCTATATCTGAGTGCTGGACCATATCGATGGCATCGTAATAGTTGTATGGCGTGATCATCCCGTCTTTACCCATGACGGATAAGTATAGTTTATTTAAGGTTCTCGGCGTTACTTTTGTAGGTTCCGTATACATTCCACCTGCAAATAAGAATAATGTGAAATCAAATATGAACGTCACTTACTCAAGTTCGCATAGCAATCAATTCATGGTCTCCTGTTTGTTGCCGCCTTGATTTGCGCCCTACTTTTCACTTACGATCAAGTGGAGTGGAGCTACTTTGGTGTGCCAATATAAAAAATATAAAAAACAGTTTTCTTTCTTTCTGAATACTAAAGTACGTAGTACGTATTAAAATGTGTGGGCGTAACCTGTTAAATTCGGAACAGCCGTGTACCAAAAATGTCATTTACCAAAAAAAAGTACCAAATTTAATAACGCCAGAGCTGGGATTTAAACCCACGTCCTCAACTTAAATCCCACCCCGTCTTTGGTAAACTCTATTGTATGACATGATTGGTATAAAACATCTAATATTTATAATATGCATGGTAGTGTTAACTTAAAAACACAACTAAAAAAAATTTAGAGTTGTTCCATAAAAATAGGAAGTAAATACTTACAAAATTTCACAAAAGCATTAGGATTCGGTGCTCCGCCCTTCGCTCCTATGTACTCCACTGAATACACTGACTCAAACGAAATCATAACACAGCTTACTATCAACCATTTCCAAAACTTCACTCCCATCTTTGAAATGTTACCAAAAATTATACGTATTCGATTTACTATTGTCTTTCCACATTTAAAAGTAATAAACTGCACCAAACTATTTTTCTTTATAATTAATTTAAATATTGGTTTAAAATTTAGTTTTAAATATTAACATAATTTGCGAAGACAATGGGACTTCGAGTCAAGTTTATACTCCAAACGTTATTCTTTTATAATCATCGGTCGAATTCTGAGGGCGAATTAAAAAGTTTTACCTTTTAGACCCTTTAGTGTTGGGAAAGAAAGTATCGATAATAACTCGCGGAAAATATATTTCATGACGCATTCAGATATTTACAAATTGACAACGTCAAAACCCAACATGAATTTGCACTGGCATTTGAAATACAAAACATTACCACGTGAGTTCTCGCTTACGAGATTATTATCTATAAATATTTCAAACCTGCTGTGCAAAACATACCGAAAAGAAAATCCAAACAACTACGCGACGCACGAAGTTTTTTTTTTATATTTGTCGATATTTATATTTGATATCGTATTAATCCCAGCCCTAGCTGCCCCTAAATATAATGTTACTTTATTTTATTAGGGCTGTCAACCTCCGTCAAGTTTTGTACAGTCACGTCTAATAATATGTATACATTTCGGAACGTATGTCAAAGGCATAAGGATCAAAATTGTATACATGTTATTAGAGCCGACCGTACTTATCACAAGTCTCAGTGTACGGAATCAGTTAACAGTACAAATGTATCAATTAACAATCATTTATTTTTACTTGCACGTTTAAATGACTACGTGCAGAGACTATTCATTTTAAGAGATAACACCACCTTTTATTTCTTTTATAACGTAAAATATAAGTCAGTACTCAGTACGTATCCTTAGCTCAGCCCTAGTTAAATTGTCTGTTAAACTCTCTAGTTAAAAAAAATGAAATAATAGTGATAATACAACTATTAAATGAAAAATTTAAAAATTATGAGTTATTTTTCCTAAACAATTTTGTCCTCAAGACGTCTTATTTGACACTTCAGTGTGTAGGTATTTAAGGTCAATTACCTCTGCGTATTTTTGTACGTCTAGAAACAGACAGGTACTTTGTTACCACGTTTTGTCTTTTTTTAATCCTTTACTTAGCAATATAAACACAACAACGTATTTAGATTTCGGCGAATTTAATATATAGCGTTGATCCGTGGCATCTTAAATTAATTCAAGTTTTTTTACTTGTAATGAAATGAGTAACAACTTTATGTATGCATATAAAACTCTTTATTGAGGCAGGTATAAATCATGCATCAGTATGTAATTGTAAGAATAAATATAGGATTTATGTTTCGCAGATAGAATAACTTTAAATAAAAATAGATCAATTCATGACACTCCTTTATCAAATTTATAAATAGATTTAGTTACAGTTACATCAGTATTTTACATATCAATTCGAATCATAATCCGTCTACTCTCAAAACATCGTCACCATTTAGAAGTTTGTGTGTGTTAATGATAGGATTATTTTCT
Source organism: Thaumatotibia leucotreta (assembly GCA_025490895.1). Lineage (NCBI taxonomy): Eukaryota > Metazoa > Arthropoda > Insecta > Lepidoptera > Tortricidae > Thaumatotibia > Thaumatotibia leucotreta. The sequence goes on from JALPQI010018662.1 coordinate 6,920, forward strand.
TTCTTCAAGCCAGCTTTACCAAGTGCGTACGGGTATCTATGAAACGTAGGCACATAATAAATACCTGGCTTCGTCCTATCAACCCTCAAGTCCATAGAGTTCGTTTCCAAAGGCACTCTATCGAAGCACTTATGCTCTCTCGCCTGTTGTATGGAATCGCATTTAATTCCTATGTACCTTTTATGAGGATTCATGATTCCTGTGGCCCAGTACACTACGGCTCTGACGTGACTACAGACAAGATCACATGGTACCATCCAGAAGTCAAACGGTTGGTATTCCCCTCCGTTGACATAGAAAGTTGCATGCCCTACAGGAGTGGCCATGCCAAGAACATCCATGTTTGTAGCGATGCTGAGAACGAAGTCTGCGTCAGATGGATCGAGTCTTCCTTCTGGTCCCTTCGTTCTGAAGCATGGTCCAGCAGGATCGAGGCCAACGAGGAGGGAGATATTTCTGCCGGTTATTTCTCGATAGTTCTTTGCTACGAAGCTCATGAGCTGCCCGCCCGTTCCGTACCCAACTAGGTGGAGTTTCTTTGGGTCCAGGCCGACTGTTGTTAGGTTAGCCAACATTGCACCTGCGTATTTGCCTAAAGGAGGCAACACGCGTGCAGCGGAGGAACTAGAATCAGACAACACATTACACATAAACAAAGACATGGTCATACACGAGTCAGATCAAATATATCAGAGGAGCAAGGATGCGCACAAATATCTGAACAGGACTCTATTGTCTCGGCGTTAGAGTCCATGTACAGATCATTTTGATCACCTTGGCAGCTCCAATATATCTGATGGCATTTGTACCTGTAACATATAATTACGTTGGCAATAAACATCTATTCAATGAAAATATACGTCAAGATCTACAAACAAGGTTAGTTTGAGTGCAAAGGTGAGCATTAAAATTGCACAAAGCGAATGAAAACTTACGTGAGTAAATTCCTCCAATGCCCTTCCAGAAAATGCAGAAATAGTGCATTATATCCTTTCGCTTTGTACTGCCTGCCCATAGCCTCTCCAAGACTTATAGAATTGACATCTAAATACGAGCCCACCCAAATAAAAGTTTTCTTATGTTTGTCAAAGCCAGGGTTATTTACTAGTCTTTTAACGTTATAGTAATTATATGCTACTACTTGTCCGTTATCATCCGGAACAGACAAATACAGTTTTCGAAGACTATCGGGTGTGATTTTAGCCGGATCCCAATACATGTCACCTGAAAGATAAAAGTATACGAATCGTTTCGTGAAAAAGGTATAACAGATGATCCGTGGGTCCAAAAAATATGAAAAAAAAACAATGAATAGTTGGTTATAAAATACTTTATAATAAATTTATTTCGAAAATGATTGGCCCCGCAGTTTTTGAATAACTACGGAACCCTACACTGAGCATGGCCCGACATGCTCTTGGCCGGTTTTTTATTACTGATAATGTAGTATTGAAAACTCGGCATTGGCGCTTAGTTTTCTTGTCGGCCAGTACTTAAAGTGCCCTATTGTGTTAGGTACAGAGGAACGGTTCAGAGTTTTTCTGAACATTCTGGGTTTCAATTTCTGAGTTACATTTTCTCGAGGCACAATTGAGATATTATTATTATTAGATAGGTACTTACAAAATTTTACAAATCCATCAGGATTTTGATATCCATTAAGAGATTGTGTAAACTCAATTGCAGTCACAGAAACAAATAACAGATATAATGCAGAGCATGCAAACAAGTACGATTTATGAAATGGCATGGTAATTTATTTGGTTCGTTTAAGTGTCTCTAAATATATATTTTTTCTTATTTAAAACATTGTTGTAGGTTGTCCAAATACAAAAGTAATAATTCAGTATATATATTGAGGTATTTTAGTTTATATAGATACCCGTTAAAATTTTAACGACAAAAACGAATAGTGAGGAGATAAAAAATATCGACTGCAGATGCCGTTAAAAATTTAACTGTCTATTTCTTATACCTATAACAAATAAATAACAAGTTACTGAGTGAGTTAAGTTGGCAGCTATTTTCTATTTATTCGTAAAATTCTTTCCATAAGCTACTCTTTAAAGCTAATGTAATTTTTTTGAAGGTATTTCATTCTAATTTACTAAAAAGGCGTTTTTGATCGCGTTGTCGATACTAGGTTAAGTACGTACCATAATTCACAAACTTCCTGGGAACTTTCTAAATATTTTCAAATTTGTGACAAATAAAAATAAAGATGTTTAAAATTAAAAGTTGCATTCATCATATCAGCCGAAAGACGTCCACTGCTGAACATAGGCCTCTCCCAACGATTGCCACAATGACCGGTCCTGCGCCACCCGCATCCAGCGGACTCCTGCGACCTTCACCAGGTCATCAGTCCACCTTGTGGGGGGCCTACCCACGCTACGCCTTCCGGTACGCGGCCGCCACTCAAGAACCTTCCCGCCCCAACGGCCATCGGTTCTACGCGCAATGTGCCCCGCCCACTGCCACTTCAGTTTAGCGATTCGGAGAGCTATTTCGGTTACTTTGGTTCTGCTGCGGATGGTCTCATTTTTAATCCGATCACGCAGAGAGACTCCTAGCATAGCCCTCTCCATTGCCCTTTGGGTGACTTTGAGCCTTCTTATGAGGCCCATCGTAAGCGACCACGTTTCAGTACCGTATGTCATCACTGGCATGGCAACACACACTGATCAAAGACTTTCGTCTTCAAACACTGCGGAATATTGGACGAAAATATGTGTCGTACCTTCCCGAACGCTGCCCAACCGAGTCGGATTCGACGATTGACCTCTTTCTCGAAGTTGGATCTACCTAACTGGATAGTTTGTCCTAGGTATATATATTCGTCTACAACTTCGAGTGTAAAGTCTCCGATTATTACGGGAGTTGGTGCTACATGGGAATTTGACATGATTTTCGTCTTATCCATGTTCATTTTAAGACCAACTCGCTCGGAGGCTTTACTGAGGTCAACAAGCATAGTACTTAAGTCCTCCAAGGTCTCAGCCAAGACTACTATATCGTCAGCGAATCGAAGATGAGTGAGGTACTCGCCGTTTATGTTGATACCCAGCCTTCTCCAGTCCAGAGTCTTAAAGACCTCCAGTGCAGCGGTAAACAGCTTAGGGGAGATGACATCTCCCTGCCTAACTCCCCGCTGCAGCAGAATAGGCTTCGAGCTCTGGTCTTGGAGTCGGACTGACATTGTGGCGCTCTCGTACAAACACTTCAACACCTCGATGTAGCGGTAGTCGACTTGGCACCGTTGGAGAGACTGTAGTACAGCCCATGTTTCGATCGAATCGAAGGCTTTCTCGTAGTCCACAAACGCTAAACAGAGGGGCAGGTTATATTCTTCGGTCTTCTGTATAACCTGGCGAAGCGTATGGATGTGGTCTACGGTACTAAAGCCTCTTCGGAAACCGGCTTGTTCGGGAGGCTGGAAGTCATCAAGCCTGCGTGCAAGACGATTCGTAATGACTCTTGAAAACAGCTTATATACATGGCTCAGAAGTGATATGGGTCGGTAGTTCTTCAATAAAGCGTTGTCACCTTTTTTGAAGCACAGTACCACCACACCCCTGTTCCATGCCTTTGGCGTTCTCCCTTCCAGTAAGACGGAATTGAACAACTGAAGGGCCGTAAGGACCGGTTTACCACCCGCCTTCAGAAGCTCAGCATTGCAAAGTTGCATTAGTAGTGTGCTAATAATATTTATTTGTTATGTAGAAATTTATCCAAAGAAACAAAAAAAAAACATTTTTTTTGCGTATGTGACCTAATATGTCATAGAACATTTTATGCTTCTTGTAGACTCAGGATTACGAGGTTAAAATCATTCCCTTTTAAAATAATTTAAAAAATCGTTATAATTTTGATGAGCAATATCTAGTACTTAATCCTCTTTAAATGTTATTCAATAGCCTTATGGAAAGTTACCCTGGAATGGTCATAGGTAAAGGAAAAACCAACTAAAAAATAGGTACATTTTTAATACATGCAGTATTGCAAACTCGTGCAGAATTAACGTATTAGCAAAAAAAAAAGGAAAGTTATCTTCTCTTTTCTCATTAATATACAGTTACGAACATTTGCTGATGAATTTATGTAGGTAATCCTTAACTCTTTTGATCACCGAGAATTTTTTACGTGCAAACCGGTTTTTACGTAATGAAAACCAAATCAGATCTTTGTCATTTATAGGACTGGCCAGGTGATCAGGAGGAATAAGACTACGGTGCTTAAAATGTTAATTAATCTAAATAGATTTTCCATCACACAAAACGTCAATTTTAAGAAAAACGCATGGTTTGAAATGAGAGTTCTGACAGAACTATCAAAACATATAATCGGTGAGTCGAGTCGATTATTTTTGATATTCTGAACGTTTCCTTATTTTGTTATCGATATGTTTTTTTAGCTTCCAGCACTGGCAATGGATCCAAAATACAGATTTTTTGCTAAATGTTTTTGTCCAAAATTTGGTTTTGTGATGACGTCGGTGAACGTTTTAAAGTTAAATGTAAATCGTGTCATTGCTTATGCTTAAATACCGTCCTTTATGGTTCAGTCATGCAAATTAATTACCTATAATATTTAGTAAAACATCTGCTTAGCATTTATAATAATTATATTGTTTTTCGAAATAATAGTAATTTTTTAACATTATCTCAAATATTTTAAGTAATTCGAAATATTACTCTAGATTCAAGGTATTTACCACTTAAAATATAGTATTGATTTTTCAGGGCAGCATTGAAATGAAACAACAGTAGAAATTTGTGTCATTTTATTTTAAATAATAACAACTTACTTAATATTAGGTATCTTTATAAAATTTACATTAACCTATTTATAAAATTAACATGGACTGATTACAAATACAATGAAATCGTTTTTTGTGAGCGAATAATGAAAACTTTAAAATTGTCTATTTATTAATCTTATTTTTCTCAAACTTGCTACGGAATGTTGATGTTACTTACTTTAAATTAAACCCGGAAATACTATGTATCCGGTGGCATATGCTAAGATGATATGTAAAGAGATTTCATGTATTTCTTTTACACCTAGGACTGCAAACAAACTGTCTTTTGTTTTGAAACGTCAAATTGTGATACTATGTCTTGACATTCAGCCACAGAAAAAAAATAACCTAAAAACGAATGTCTATACCACCAGGTAAAAGGATACCTCAAACAGATTAAAAAAAAGTTAGGCGCGAATGTTTTTTTTAATGTTGTACGATACTGTACTATTGGTTTATTTACAAATCAAATAATGGTTCGGCGAAATCAGTTACTTTTATTTCATGGCAAGTTTGAGAAAAGCACTATACAAATCTCGGCGAGAAACAGGGTTACAGGCCGCGTATTCCTATCTGGCCTCAGTTCCTTCGGCCAGATATATCTACTTGGCCTGTAACCCTTCGTTTCCCGTCCTCTATAGTAATGTACTATTTCGTATTCCATACGCATAAGTACCTTAATAAAATTGTGTTAGAACTAAATAATACATTTTGTCATGATTCTAAATAGATATACATTATCAATAGTTCTATAATTATTTTATGTTACGACCTACCATTGGTTCACAACAGTTGATATAATTGCTTGATAAAACAGCATTGACGACACAGTACCGACCAGTAAATTAATGATTTTTTGGTAATTTTAATGAAGTTCTAAATTATACCAAAATTAATGTGGTTGTTAAAAGTCTACTTTCATTCATACACTACGTCTACTACTAACTAAACATCTACGATAATCGAATAATAATAATGCCACAAATTAAAATATCAAATAGTTATTTATAGTGGTATAGTAGTATTATTCTTTCCTGCACTTCAAGCACAAGTTTAGTGTGACATCAGTTAAGTATCTTTTAGGCAAAATATGATACCTCCCACTTTTTATTCTTCTAAACAGTTAAGACGCTGACATGCAGACTATTATTTTAATGCAAGAAAACATTAAGAACGGATACTCAAGTATGTAAAATAGGTGCAATAGGTGCATCCATTTAAATTAAACTTATTAGAGCGTTCGGATCTATCCGAGGCTTTTTTAGGCCTTTCTTTCCTAAAGCAAATGGCCACCTATTCGACGTACGAAGATAATATATACCCGGCTTGTTTCTGTCAGTGAATGGACCCATAGTGTTAGTCACCATTGGCTGCAAGTCGTAACACTCGCCGTCTCTTGCTTGTTGTACTGTATCACAACGAACAGCTATAAAATCATCCGGATATACCACAGCTGCCCACCAGAGGAAATATGACCTAGCATGACTACATATGGAGTCACAAAAGAACCATGGAAAGAAACCTTCCTGGTAAGCTCCTCCGTTTACGTAGAACGTGACATGGGAAAACGGGAACGATATGCTTGACAAATCCATTGTTGTTAAAACACTGACGACGAAATCAGCGTCAGATTTGTCTAATCTCTGATCTGGTCCTAGATGCCTGAAGCAAGGACCAGCGGGATCCAATGAGGTGAGCATGGAGATGTTCCTGCCAGTCATTTGTCTGTAGTTCTTGGCGATGAAGCTCATTGTGTGGGCGCCGAGACTCATGCCGGTAAGTTCTAGTTTTTTGGGATCAAGACCATGTCGTGTCAACTTGACTAGCATTTCTGCTGCATGCTTTCCAACGGCACGTGCCATTCGTGCTGCACTGGAAACAATAGGTTAAAACGATGTATCAGTTTCAAAAATGAATTGTTAGATATTTTTTAGCCTGGTACTTAACATACTATGGTAACAATATTGGTAATGGTAACCCAACCCAAGAACGCGCTAATGAGTGCGCGAGACAAGCTTCCACCGGAGATAGATGGAGGATGGTAATGAGACGTTACTAGAAGACACGTGTAGAGCTATTCTGCCAAGAGTACATGACTAAGAGACTGTGATAAATCGTAAATGTATGGAAAATTATATCAAGGCCCCAGTCTCATAGGTTTGGGTGAGGATATGGATGCAACACATAAATACTCTTTGGAGAAATTTGCTGTGTCTTATATCTGTCGTAACCCATTCACGGGCACAGCAATCGCTGGGACTAGCAGGCGTTGAGGCTATTGTAAATACGATATAAAGATGTTCATATGCAATGGTGATGAGAGGGCTGGGAGAAATATTGGGCTACAGAAAGTAAATCCTACCATGAAAAGTATAGTTTTTTATTTTTACATTTACTTACAGCGGATAGTGAGTTGCCGTAAACTGTATCGTATCCAGGGAAAGCACGTTATATCCTCTAGCCTTATAATCAAAGCCTAAGAGATGACCAGTTTGCCAGGCATTTCCATCCAAGTATCCACCGATATACATCCACGTCTGTTTCTTGAAGTCCATGTCAGGACTCTTGGCTAGCTGCTCCATGCCATAGTAATTATAATTTCCTGTAACTCCCGTGTAACCTTCGCCCAAGACTGTCATAGCCAGTTTTTTCAAAGTAGCTGGCTTTATGACCGCTGGTTTCTCTGATCCTGGGCCTAAAGAGAAAATATTTTCTGTCGTTATAGTTACGAATATTCTTTAGATTATTTTATCAGTAGAATATAGTAATATCAGTACTACGATGTAAATCTGTTACGAGTATGTTTACATGCAGAAATTGTCGAATAAATAGACCATAACATCAGTACAAGTGGGAAGTATCATTTATGTTTATGTTAGTGTTCTGGAATATGAATCACGTAAAGTAAAACCTACACAATATAATTATGATCCGACATTTATGAAAGCTATTATTTCTACAGACTCCAGCCGTTGTGTTTTAAACTAATTATGAGAGTTTTTTTACTAACCACTAATTATTTTGCCTCTCCTCATTACAGATCGATTGATGTTTCTTTCAGTGAATAAAATGGTAATTATTTTTCGTGGATAATATTAAAAAAGTTTACTGAATTATGCAGATTTATTAAGGTATAAAAATATTATGTCACGTTGAAATAAATTATTAAAAAATAAAATGAGCTTGTTTAGGTTATGTATGTAAATCATAATTACAGTACCTACCTATGACAAAAACTATATTGAGTGTTTTTCTCACGTCACACCTTAGAAGTTGAAAAGTTATTTATTTTAGAATTATGCTGCATTTTTGCATCTATTTTATTTCGAATAACTTATGGAACAACAACTTACAATCTGGAATTAATCCTAATGGGTAGCCTTCGTCAATTCTGGAATATTCTACACCATATACCGAAATCAATAAAAACATTAAATGTGCGACGGTTATAATTAGTAAATGAGTCATAATTTCCACTTTTGTTTTTAATTCACTCTTGAAATACTAGATTACATCTCAACATGGGCCAAAAAAATGCCCACGTTTTCAGATAACTAATAATTTTTTTGTGTGTTTATACTCAACGTTCGATAGCAATTAGTGAATAATACATGAAAAATACCTTTTTATAACAAGGTGCATAATTATTTGAATTTTTAAGTTTATTTTTTGTCAACATTTTAAAATAGATAATAGTTATCTGTTTACATTGACAATCTTGACATAGGTGTTTTATCCTTGGCTAGGTAATTATTTAAAGACGCATCTATTTTCTGAAATTTTGCTCCTGTTAATGTAAAAATATTACAAATTATGATTAAATTCATCGTGGATAAAGACCCGTGTCGACTAATATATATTTCCTTATTCCATTCCTTATTTCTATGGCAAAATTTATAAAGGTTAAATGGCAAGTACAACATTTGTTGTAAATGCAAGTGGTCTGTTGTAATATTACCTATGTATAAAATGTGTGTACACATAATTAAGTTTAATCCACGTTTTTCCGCATTATAGGTACTAAACGGCGACCATTGGGACAGGTGTGCATCTAGTTGATCAACATTTCTTATTAGACTTTTTTTCGATTACTTTTTATTATTTCCATTTCCATGCTACTTCGGTAGTACACATAATTTCAAATACAAAAATCACCTGTGTGTCACATACGTAATGTTTACGTTATCCGTACAATTTTTCGTACCATAAGCAAGAAAGTAACGATTACTTGATACGTAAAGCAGTTTATTACGCTCGCATTGATGTATTGAAGTTGGAACTTGGAACGAGTGTGATAGCCTAGGTACCTGACATTATGGAGTAAATGCTAACGTAAACGTTACTTGCCGTCTCATAGTACGGCTACTGGTTCCACATTTAGACGCCTGTTACTGTCAATGATAGAGATTGTCGATTTTGTATCCACTTTCCAATTAAATCGAGCATGCTGTTGAAATCGGTTTTTCCATATGCATTAAGTGTCATCAACATCAGCATTTCCAGGTGGGTTTACGCCAAACGAGGGAATGCTCATTCTAAATATTCTAACCTCACTCTACGAAATTCGTTCGTTCCACAAAACGTAGTTCGTCGTTAACGAATATATCAAAAAGGAGTCATGTTTTTAACATGGAGTTATTATTAAATGTCGAGTGCATCCGTAATCATTATACTTACCATTCTCTCAGACTGGTTTTATTCGATTTAATTTATGAGGTCTACTGCAAGTAGAAACTTTAGAAAGTGTTACTCTTGGTTGTGCTATTGTAGACATGAGGGGATGGGGGATGGGGGGAGGTCATTTATTTAAGATTTAAACAACAACCAAATTGAAATATTTATTAAACGCAGAACAGTATGTACAGGTAAATACAAGAAATAGGGACCCAAATAAAGTAACAGAGTAAGGTGTGAAAGTACCTCGTAAAAAAATTTAAGTAGTAGGTTTTCGTTATCTTATTCTATTGCATGCGAACAAATGTATGTGTCATACGAGTGAGCGAAATACAAAATTCTAAATCTTTTTGCAACTTCTCAACTCAATCTCTGTACTCTGCCCTCGCCGTAAGCATATACGTAGTAACTAGTTTTGAAGTATCAATCAATTGTTTACTTTATTCAACTGAATTATGTTGTGGTATTAATTAACACTTTAAAACTAGTTACTGCGTTTATGCTTATGGGGGCAGTCTAACAGCTGTATCTAACAAAACAGTTTACTGCATTGAAAACTATTGCGCTTGAGTTAGGTCACGTTACGCTTCTTCAAACCTCGCTTTCCCAATGCATATGGCCATCTATTACTAGTACGCAAATAGAACATCCCAGTTTTTCTCTTATCAGTTAACGGACCCATTGTGTTCGTCACCATTGGCTCCAAATCATAACAATCCCCATCTCTGGCTTGCTGAACAGTATCACAGCGTACTCCTATAAAAGCACTAGGGTATACCACAGCTGCCCAATACGCAAAGTATGCCCTGGAATGACTGCAAATAGCGTCACACGGGAGCCACGGTATATCTCCTTCTTGGTACTCTCCTCCATTCACGTAGAATGTCACATGAGCATAAGGATAAGATATACTTGATATGTCCATGGTTGTGATTACGCTGACGACGAAATCAGCGTCAGATTTATCCAATCTTTCTTGAGGACCGAGGTGCCTGAAGCAAGCGCCGGCGCTGTCTAATGCTGTGAGCAGGGAGATGTTTTGGCCGGTCATTTGCCGGTAGTGTTTGGCCATGAAGCCCATGGTTTGTGCTCCAAGGCTCATGCCAGTGATTTCTAGTTTTTTAGGGTCAAGACCATGACGAGTCAATCTTACTAGCATTTCGGCTGCGTGCTTCCCAACAGTGCGGGCCAAACGGGCAGCTCTGTAACAAATATGTGTAATTGTGTATACGTTAGTGTCAAATATCGAAGCATTTTATGGGTATCGTTTCATTTCATACTTTGTTTCATTGTAACAATGTAGGTTACGGTTACTTCATCATTAATTATATGTTACGCATATTTTATTGCTGAAAACATATTTGTTTAAGCGGTAAGTACGGTCGGCCCCAAAAACAGGTAAACGATTTTGGGCCTTGTGCTTGGGACATACGTTCTCAAAAAATGTAACCATATTTATAGACGTGACTGTCATAGGACAGTATAATTGTATAGTAATGTTTAAAAGTTCAAAGGCATACAATGACACAAAGGTTATGTTGCTCTCCTGCTGTTACTTTGTTACAACTTTGATTGTTGAAATATTATTGGGGATTTTTTTACCTTGCATCGGAATTGATTTCCAAATTATTTCTCTTAGGTGAACAACCAGCGTTGGTTAGAAATATTTACATGATTGCCCTCTGATTTTTGTTCCATTGCATCATACAAATATTTCAGATCCCATACTCTAAATTATCTAAATATTAATCTAATTCATACCTTTTGACCATATTTTGTACAGCCGGAATTTTTCCCAACTTCACATGGATTGCTTTTCTACATATTTTGGTCTAAGGTTATAAGTTGAACTTGTTGATTTACCAAAAATTAAGGTTATTTTGAATAAAATTCGGCGACGCTGATTTAACGAGTGGTGACGGTCCTTGATTTCGGTGAATTATTTATGAACCAATTATTGCCCAACGCCTGTATGTTGATTTTGCGATCACATACCAAAAATGTAAAAAATACCACCGAAGTCAACAGCTTGTCTCGGAAAGATAGGTCTGTCCAGCTAGCAGTAAAGTCATATACTTTTATACTTACTCTGCAGGGAGACCACTGATAGGATGATCTCACGACATCTGCCGAACGGCAACAAAGCAGTGGATGTGACTAGCACAGGACCGAGGAAAGTGGCGTAATACGAAAGAGGCCTATGCCCAGCAGTGGGTGAAACACATACAAAGGCTGAATAGATAGATAAATATACTTACTGAGGGTAGTAAGTTGTCGTGAAATATAAAGTGTCAAGAGAAAGCGCGTTGTATCCTTTAGCCTTGTAGTCATAACCAATGTTTCGGCCGGCATTAAACGCATTCCCTTCGAAGTAACCCCCAACATATATCCAAGTCTTTTTCCTGAAGTCCAAGTCAGGATTTTTAGCTAACTGGTCCATTCCGTAGTAGTTGTAATGTCCTGTGAATCCTGTGTGGTTTTCGCCTATCACTGATAAGAAGAGTTTCTTCAGAGTATTCGGTTTGATCACGGCTGGCTTCTGTGCTCCTGGGCCTTAGGACAAAGGTTTATAAATTTAGGTATCTTAAAGGCATCTTAGTTCTATTACCATGGAATACGACAACACAATTTATACTTCGTTGCTTTTAGGTAGGTATAGTTATAATGACTTGTCTTTTTATAAGAAAATATAGAAGAACCCTTTTTAAAAAATCCTTTACTGAATTGTAACATATTTTGTACGGTTTACAATTATCAAATATTTGCTATGACTTGTTTTGCTCAAGTTTTAATATAAATGTATTTTAAATTGCCTATGTAATAAAAAACAATGCAATTTATAGAGGTCGCATAGTTTTATAAATAGAGAAAAAAAGATTAGATGCATACTTAGGTTTTTGAATTACATTTAATTTTCGTATGTGAATAATTGCACATGCTGTTTGAATTATTTGTCTCATCGTGCAGACAATCTATATTTAGGGGTAGACCAGGTAAGTCTGTCCTCTATTGCATATAAGAGCATTGTTTTGTAGGGCAATATTTAAGAAACTCATTTACTTACATTCTGAAAATAGTCCTGTAGGGTAGCCTTCGTCAGTTCGAGAATATTCTATTCCAGAAACAGAAGTAAAGAAAAACACTGCTAGATATTTTGATGTTAATATTTTAAGGTTATTCATTTTTTTTACTTATAGTTAATGATTTTTAAAATATTCCATGCTAATGCAGCGATTTTGCAAATATTTGAAACGGGTTTTATATTTCAATATATGATTTTGTGTAATATTCACATATTTCACGTATACGTAAGTACTTGCTGACACTTGACGTACCAAAATATTTAATAAATAAATATTAGAAAATGCAGTTTTATAACGAGTTGCAGTTTCTATTGTTTCTGTGTCAGTTAAGATTTTCAAATAAACAAAATATTTTATTTCCAAGTTATCACATATTCATGAAACGAAAATCAATAACCTTCTGAATTTTCAGAAACATCTTTCACTTTCAATATTATTTTTCATAAAAATCATTAAAGTGGTGTAACTAACCTATTAATTTTATTAGGAACGATTGTGCTCTCTAAATATTATGTTGTAAAATAGGTATAACATCAATTTATACAATTTAATATTTGCTTTAGCCTGCAATTTTGCCTTCTTGAATTATTCATTCCCCAAATGACCTTTCACAGCCATGGGGTATAATATAGTACATTACGACACAAGTGCGAAAAACATGAAATTCGAAACGAGTGGCGATGTTTTAAAACACGACCGATAGCGAGTGTTTTAAATCGACACGAGTTACGAACTTCGTTTTTGCACGTGTCTCGTACGACGTTTTTTAGTGCAGATGGCCCTCCAAAGTTTTGCACCTGACGTAAAATGACACACTTCTTGCACTAGAGCCTTAAAAAGGCACCATCTGTACTAATAATTCATATTTTAACAAGGATTTGGACTCAATCACGTAAACTTGCAATTATACATCGATTGCAAAAAAAATGTACATTGTTAAGGCTTAAACAAAACAAAAATCACGATTGCTTCAATTGTTTTACGAAAGTTAATTATACAAACTGTGTTGTATACTTTATCCAACAACCTTCGGCAGTAGTAAAAGGGGGCTTTGAAAGATTTACTTAGCCATGTGTGAGCCATGAGAAAATTTGAATTGGCTCTTTTTCAGTGGCAAAAGTTGTTACACAAAATTTGACTTCGAAACACAAAAAATATTGACATTCAATTGTTTTCGATAAAGGCCTTTAATTATGTAATTTTTTTTCTTCAATCGGCTCGTATGATTGTTTCGGTGGTGATGTTAGGCCCGTCACGTTTGGCAGTCTGTTCAACTTCAAATATGTCATAAAATCTTATATGTTTATGGATTGTACACTGTACAGTCAAGGGCATAAATATGTATACACTTTTTTATCTTATGCCGTGAAAATAAGGTTCAATAGTGTATACATATTTTTGCCCTTGACTGTACAGGTCTGTAAAAAAAATTTTAACAATCCGTAGATACATATCCTTTTTCAAAACTCTATTTATATCGATGCCCAATTTTAAATGAAATGTATGGTTATTAACACTTTATTATTTTTACTACCTTCATCTGTTTTTGTTACACTTTGTTTTATACGAGAAATGATATCTTGTGTGAGAGCACGATTAAAATTTGTACTTCTATATTTTTACTATCTTCATCTTTCTCTCTTTGACATTTTAGAAGTCTATAACATTGTCCTTGTTACACTTTGTGTAATAAGAGAAATAGCTTGCTGTGTGAGAGCACCATTAAGTGTTTGATATCGTACTCTGATTTTTGAGGTACTGAATTATGTACCTAGGGCAGGATATTTTTAAGTAAATCATAGTGGCAAAAGGTAAAACTTAACCGTGGAGATTTATATATAAAATAAATGGTCATGATTCTTAATGAATACAATAGCTTTTATTTATTTTGGAGATTTATACATTTAATGCTTTTTACAAAAAGTTATTTTTCGTATCTACTATAGTAACATTTTACTTATGATAATAAAATAATATACTTGGTAAGTATATTATTTATACTTTCCAGTCGGTATAATAGCATAATTAGTAGGTAGTCTTCCGTAAAATTTTAAATTCCATGGTGTAAGAAAAAATGTTGTACCTAAAACATGGTTTCTTATTCTTAGTAAATCCAAGATTTCATTCCTAAATATAAGATTTCAATAGATATGAGAATGTGTACTGAACAATACTAGGAACGTCGATTTCATTTAAGCTCTTGGGGGCGTTCCTGTTTGTCAAAGGTTTCTTTAGCCCTTTCTTTCCCAACGCGTATGGCCACCTATTTGATGTACGAAGATAATAAATTCCTGGCTTGCTTCTATCAATTAATGGTCCCATGGTGTTAGTTACCATTGGACGCAAATCGTAACAGTCACCATCCCTTGCCTGTTGTACCGTATCGCATCTTATAGCTATAAAATCATGTGGATATATAACAGCTGCCCACCATACGGAATATGATCTGGCATGGCTACATACGTAGTCGCACGGGACCCATGGATAATGGCCTTCCTGATACTCTCCTCCGTTGACGTAGAACGTAACATGAGAGAACGGGAATGATATGCCCGACAAATCCATAGTCGTTACAACGCTGACTACAAAATCAGCGTCAGATTTGTCCAATCTCTGATCTGGTCCTAGATTCCTGAAGCAAGGGCCAGCGGGATCCAATGAAGTGAGCATGGAGATGTTCCTGCCAGTCATCTGTCTGTAGTTCTTGGCAAGGAAGCTCATTGTGTGGGCGCCGAGGCTCATGCCGGTAATCTCAAATTTTTTAGGGTCAAGACCATGTTGTGTCAACTTGACAAGCATTTCTGCCGCGCGTTTTCCAACGGCACGGGCCATTCGTGCTGCTCTGAAAGCAAAGAGTTATAATGACAAAACAGTCTCAAAACGTAGTTACTATGATTACTTGTATTACAGGTCCATTCTAGTTCTGCATTGTTTGATACTCGTATTTGAGGACTGACCTCCTTATTCCTAAACGTCCCTAACTTAGCAAGCCGCTAAGTATGGTTTGTCTCTTTCGGTCTTATCAATATGTGTGTAAGATGGAAGGGACAAACAATACTTAGCGGCTTGCTAAGTTAGGAGACGTTTATGAATAAGGGGGTAAGACTAAAAAATACTTACATGGGATACGGAGATGCAGTGAACTCTATCGTATCCAAGGAAAGCACGTTATACCCTTTCGCCTTATAGTGATAACCTAGGAACCGGCCTGTTTGCCAAGCATTCGAATCTAAGTATCCACCTATATACAACCATGTCTTTTTCCTGAAGTCCATGTCAGGGCTTTTGGCTAACTGGTCCATGCCATAGTAGTTGTAATTTCCTGTAACTTCTGCATAATATTTTCCCAAGACTGACATAGTGAGTTTTTTCAAAGTGGCTGGCCTGATGATCGCTGGTTTATCTGATCCAGGACCTGTTAAAAGAGAGAGATCAAATCATCACATCGTATTTGTCGTTAACTCATCAGGTTGCGTCGTAGTTTGCTCCCTGATTCATAAAAAGATGTAACTTTGAAATCTTGACCATGACTTTGTAGTGCCTATATATCGGTATTGTCTATCTGGGTCCTTGCGTAGTCTAGAAATAGGTATACTGTACCTGTCAGAATGGGCGTGTGAGTTTAAGCAACACCTTGGATACAAAAATCATTGTAATAAAAAAACAGTATAACGCAGTAAAAACTTACAGTCTGACAGTAATCCTGCTGGATAACCCTCTTCAATCCTGCTGCGTTCTACTCCATCGACGAAAATAAGAACAAACACAGTCAGATATGTTAATTTTAACATATTAATTTCAACAGTATCTTTGGCCACAGAGAGAGAGTTTTTTCCATGTAATTACTACTACCTACCTATGCGAGAAATACAGCGGATAATAAAATTAAATGCTCCGTCACCGGTTTATGAATTTGATTATTCATAACAGTATAATATAATAGGTATCTACAAATTTCTACAAAAGAAAATCGCAGGTAAATTGAAAGGAAAACATTTATGTATTTTGTTATTTATACTTTTATGAACAAATAAGGATGAATGGAATTCTCTACCAGTCAACCATTGGGTCACACAGACACATAAAAATTGTGCTGAACAAATGTTAGATTAATAGATCTGAAATGCAAATGTATACTATGTGCTACTAGTTATATAAACCCAAAAATAATGAATATATACTTTTAAACAAATCAGGAATCTCTAATTCTCTTGAGCGCATAATCTTGGGTGACATGTCCAAACTATGTTCAGTTAATCCCTTTTTGCCCAAACCAAAAGGCCACCTATTTGAAGTCCGTATATAATAAACACCAGGTTTGCTTCTATCAGCGTCCAAATCCATTGTGTTTGTAATGATGTTGCCATCAAAGCAGTCACCGTCTTTAGCTTTCTGCACAGAATCACAACGGACACCTATAAAGGTACCAGGATGCATCACAGCCGACCACCATAGGAAGAAAGACCTTATGTGGCTGCAGGCAACATCACACGGAAGCCACCAATAGTGCCCGTTCTGGAATTCCCCTCCATTGACGTAAAACATCAGATGCCCGATGGATATTGATATACCAGAGCCATCCATGTTCGTGATAACTCCAAGAACAAAATCCGCGTCCGATTTATCCAATCTCTGGTCTGGAGGAACGTTCCTAAAGCAAGGTCCTGCAGGATCTAAGGCAGTCAGGGATGATATATTTTGCCGAGTCATTTGTCGATAGTTTTTTGCTATGAAGCCCATGGTGTGGCCGCCAAGGCTAATGCCAACGAGTTCCAGCTTTTTTGGGTCTAGACCATACTCTTTTAAAATTACTAACATTTCTGCTACGTGTTTTCCTATAGGGTGCATGTGGCGTACAGCACTGAAACAGATACATTTGAGATGATTTAAGATCAAAATTCTATTAACTATTAGTAACACTTCTTTGATAAGGGCTGGTACGATTGTTAAGTGATCAGCAGCCTTAGCCAAGATGCTATTTTTCAATTGCATACGATTAGCAATAAGTTATAAATGTATTAAAATGATAGATTCGAAGAAGAAATTACGTGACCACAAATTATGATATGAAAATGGTCACGTGATTAGGCCAAAATAGCCTCTTGGCCAAACCAACCACACCTTACTACTCGCAGGAAAGATTATAATGTCTCTAAATTTACATCTTACTTCAGACAGGTATTTTAATTTTGAGTTCTTTTGTATACTCACATGGGATAAATAGTAGCTGTAAACTCTAATGTTTCTAGTACGAGAGCATTATAACCGTACTTTTTATACGCATGACCTATAAAACGGCCACTATTCCACGCCGTTGAATCCAAATATCCTCCAACATACAAAATGGTTTTCCTTGTGAAGTCTACATCAGGATTCTTGGCTAATTTATTTATACTGTAATAATTGTAAGACCCTGTAAGATTCCCATATTCTCCAACTACGGAAATGATGAGCTTCTTCAGACTTGGTGGCCTTACGATGGCTGGTTTCCATGTACCGGGACCTGAGAAAAACATTTCGTAAATTCTTTTTTAAGTTGCCGCAAAACTACTCCTGAAGGTAAAATGCTGTCGCTGCTACACTTGTTAGCCTCAGATTTATAAACGTGAGAAAATAAACGCTCTCAGTTACTAGAAGATTTGTGACGTGTATTGTAGACGTTTTAAGCATTTAACCTAATTAGAACTTGAGGGGGACAGATGACTTTTTTTGAGAGGTTACTACAACACGTTTTTTTAATGTCAGACCCCGGGTTATTTTAACTCTTTGAAAGGACCCAATTTCACAGATATGCTACGTAAAAGCTAATACACTACCATGTTTGTAATGCCTAACAAACAATAAAATTAAACGTTATCATTAAGAAAAACTCAGCCACAAATAGTACACTTGAGTTTTCAGATGATAATTATGTTTCCAAAACAATGATGATAGGCTTGCTTCCCTTGACAGACACTTTTTAAATAATATATTTATTCTACCGCTTTCTCGGCTTGATTAAAATTTATATATTGTATTGTAAACCTGTACCAAATTGCATATTCCTTGTACTAACTGCTGACTGAGCTATGCTGCGGGCAGAAAGACAGACGGAGAGACGGTGGCGAAACTAAAAGGTTTCCTTGTTTACTAAGAAACGCTAAAAATAAGAATAAGGAAAGAAAGTTTGATATATTTAAGAATAGTACCATTATGGAAAATAAAAATCAGGATGTTATTTTGTCGTAAATAAAAATATATAATGTAATTTAGGACAAAAAATATTAAATATTTATTAATAAAAAGTAAGTTTTCGAATCTATTGCGAGAAAAAAAGAATATGTTTAACTTACAGTCTGGAAATAACCCTTCGGTAAGACCTTCCGCTTCTCTTGAATATTCCTGGGCTCCCACAAACACCAACGACAATATTGTGATTTGAGCCAATTTTAACATCTTATCGCTTCGGTTTTTTTTCTATGTACAAATTTTGTTAATGTCGGTATTTCATTTTTTAAGTGTCAATTAATACAAAAGAATATATTCAACATACGTTTTTTATTGAACATCAATATTATATGTTTTTTACTCTACATTTTTACAATTTATATTTATATTTTGTTGTTGTTTGCTTTTGTAATTGTCACAATTAACAAAGCTATTATGCTTGGTATAATGGTACTTATTGGTGTTTTATATTTGGTAAAACCATGTTTTGAATTGACGTTTCATGTAATTAAGTTTTTCATTTTTGATGGCCTTAAGAATTTTAATTAGATGTCATCGTAAATCGAAATTTCACAATCTATTTTGGACATTAATATTAATGTACAAGTAATTGACAAAAGTGACAGCTATCGCTAGGTATTCAATTAAAGTTTCGCCTGTTGTTTACACACAATCAATCAATACGTACAATAGGTATAATAAAATAATATCTCTTTAGCATTTTTTTTCTTTTAAGAACAGTAAGGCATATTTTGAAAACTGACGATTACTTACCTGACATAAGATCCACTCTTGTCTATAAATAAAAATCGTTACTACCGTACTTTTATTTTATTTGTTCAGTTTCATCACCAAATCTAATTTATCACAACTTTTCACTTAATCGACATTTATTC
>JALPQI010018663.1:0-20783 GCA_025490895.1 Thaumatotibia leucotreta
ACGGTGTATCTTAGAGTCCCTTACAAACCTATCTTCGCCAATAGATCGGACAACCGAATTTTCTATACGTGATCAGGTCGTGCACCACAGTGGTGTTCATTGCGACCATTTTATTTATTTGATCACAAGTATTCGTAACTATGCCAACTCACTTAAGTTTTTCAACATTTATTCATTTTCAAATAAGTCACTCTTGTGTAGACCAACAAACTTATTAATTATCATAATAAAAATCTTGGTTATACTACATTGGTTTATCGCATAAATTTTACTTTGCCAAGGTCAAAGTACAGAACGTAAATTATCAATTAATACATCCATACAATACCAATATTCACGTATGTAGTCCACTTGACAACTTGCTATGGCGTACCGTACTAGCCTCGTACTTACGCCCACCTCGAGCCGTGCTGAGCGATGTCACTGCGCGCGTCGGCGCTCTCACCGCTCAGGCTCCCCTGGCAACAGGAACTTTACAAATACTGGCAGAACGAATCATCTAATCTGAAAGGAAATTACGCTTTAATAGCCATTTCATTATTTTATATAATAATTTAACAAAAATCATTATCATCAGTACGCTACTTATTCTGCGTTATCTGTCTATAACTGATACGTTTTTCGCTTAAATGCTAGTACTTGCATCTGCTATCACAATATTCGTGCCAACAACTTGGGACAATTCTGCACTGTAATCAAACTAAATCAGCCTAAGCAATATTTCTAACTACGTGAGAAAATCATTATCATCAGTACGCTACTTATTCTGCGTTATCTGTCTATAACTGATACGTTTTCCGCTTAAATGCTAGTACTTGCATCTGCTATCACAATATTCGTGCCAACAACTTGGGACAACTCTGCACTGTAATCAAACTACACCAGCCTTCACAATATTTATTCCAACAACTTGGGAAAACTGTTCCACAATCAGATTACATATCTGCCTTCAGATTATTTATACCAACAACTTGGGAAAACTCTTTTTCACAATCAGCCTACATATCTGCCTTCACAATATTTATACCAACAACTTGGGAAAACTCTGTTCCACAAACAGGCTACATATCTGCTTTCATAATATTTATATCAACAATTTTGGAAAACTCTGTTCCAGAATCAGGCTACACATCTGCTTTCTCAATATTTATAACAATAACTTGGGAATAGTCTGTTCCATTAGGCTACATCTGCCTTTACAATATTTATCGCAATAACCTGGGACAACTCTGTTCCAGAATCAGGCTACACATCTGCCTTCTCAATATTTACAACAATAACTTGGGAATAGTCTGTTCCATTAGGCTACATCTGCCTTTACAATATTTATCGCAATAACCTGGGACAACTCTGTTCCAGAATCAGGCTACACATCTGCCTTCTCAATATTTACAACAATAACTTGGGAATAGTCTGTTCCATTAGGCTACATCTGCCTTTACAATATTTATCCCAATAACTTGGGAAACTCTGTTCCAGAATCAGGCTACACATCTGTCTTCTCAATATTTACAACAATAACTTGGGAATAGTCTGTTCCATCAGGCTACATCTGCCTTTACAATATTTATCCCAATAACTTGGGAAACTCTGTTCCAGAATCAGGCTACACATCTGTCTTCTCAATATTTACAACAATAACTTGGGAATAGTCTGTTCCATCAGGCTACATCTGCCTTTACAATATTTATCCCAATAACTTGGGAAAACTCTGTTCCAGAATCAGGCTACACATCTGCCTTCTCAATATTTACAACAATAACTTGGGAATAGACTGTTCCATAATCAGGCTACATCTGCCTTTACAATATTTATCCCAATAACTTGGGAAAACTCTGTTCCAGAATCCGACTACACATTTGCCTTCTTCTCCATATTTACAACAATAACTTGGGAATAGTCTATTCCATAATCAGGCTACATCTGCCTTTACAATATTTACAACGACTTGGGAAAACTCTGTCCCTTAATCTAGCCACACCTGTCTCGTTCTGCCCCTATTTGGCTGCAACAATTTCATTTACCGTGTATTTATTTACTCATAACATAAGATCAACTTCAACTTATAAACAGAATTAAAAGTAACAAACTGTCTCCAACTTCAGGCCATGTGGTGACGGCAGTATACATTTGTCACCACCCCAACTCTTCCCATGGGTGTCCTAAGATTCGACTAAAGAACTGAATTCATTATAAACTGACGGCCGTCATCATAATGGACATATTACTGCAATCGCTAACCCGCTTGTTATGTCCAGCGTGGCGATTATGGACAGTAATCTCCTGCGTCCATACGCTTAAGTCATAGAAAAGGCCTATGTCCAGTAGTGAATTGTAATGGACTGATTATGTCCCTTCAATTAATCAGAACATCGTTTCACTGTCATTGCAGTAAGCTCATATTAAATATATGCCGAAATAAAATTACCACTTACAAACAACAATACCCAAACAATTAACTAACACATGACTAACAATAATAATTTTCTCAAACTTGCTACGGAATGTTGATGTTACTTACTTTAAATTAAGCCCGGAAATACTATGTATCCGGTGGCATATGCTAAGATGATATGTAAAGAGATTTCATGTATTTATTTCACACCTAGGACTGCAAACAAACTGTCTTTTGTTTTGAAACGTCAAATTGTGACACTAGGTCTTGACATTCAGCCACAGAAAAAAAAAATAACCTAAGAACTAATGTCTATACCAACAGGTAAAAGGATACCTCAAACAGATTAAAAAAAAGTTAGGCGGGAATGTTTTTTTTTAATGTTGTACGATACTGTACTATTGGTTTATTTAGAAATCAAATGGTATGGTTCGGCGAAATCAGTTCGTTTTATTTCATGGCAAGTTTGAGAAAAGCACTATACAAATCTCGGCGAGAAACAGGGTTACAGGCCGCGTATTCCTATCTGGCCTCAGTTCCTTCGGCCAGATATATCTACTTGGCCTGTAACCCTTCGTTTCCCGTCCTCTATAGTAATGTACTATTACTACTCAGATTCTGGCTGTTCGTCACTACTAGACGAAGTCTCAACATCAGCCCTTTCTAAGCTATCCATGGTTACATTTTTTTAAATAGCCACGACAATATTATAATTTATAATTAACATTATGTTAACAATGTAACATCATAACTACCCTAACTATGTAACACATGTCTTGTCTAACAATTTACTACTCAGATTCTGGCTGTTCGTCGTTACTAGACGCAATCTGAACCTCAGCCCTTTCAAAGTTTCATAATTTTTACGATTTCATTAACATCACACTTAATGACCTTTTTACTTTATATTTATATATATATATTGGTTGGCAGACTAACATACCGTCTGGAGCACTGTTATTGTTCAAAAGTAGTTTAATTTCATCCTATGATTAAATGAGACGTTTAATTATCATCGTTTTAATACACGACATTCAAAGATATTCCACCAAACGAAATAGAAAATAGAGGAAACATATATTCCAGTAATATTTCGTTATTATGACAAAATTATCACATTTTAAGTATCTACTTAAAATAGGTATTTCAAATTTCATAATGACTGTCCATGTAAACAACATTTTTTTTTCTTTAATATTCCACAGAAGGGCGATAGATTAAGCTCGAATTTGAAATTATTCTAATATAGTGTTGCTAACTGCAATATTTCAAAGCCCCCTTCTTTTCTACTGCCACCGATTGTTAGACAGAGAATACCTAAAACATAACCTTTGAGTGCATCAGCACTGACCGGACGGACAATCAGCGTGACAAGCAGGCGGACAACAGCACGCTGTCTTGGTAAACGCGCTGTCTCCACAGGCGCACTATCTTCACAAGCGCGCTGTTTTCACAGGCGCGCTGTACCCTTAGGCGCGCTGACTTCACACGCGCGCTGACTTCATAAGCGCGCTGTCTTCACAGGCGCGCTGACTTCACACGCGCGCTGTCTTCACACGCGCGCTGTTTTCACACGCGCGCTGTCTTCACAGGCGCGCTGTCTTCACACGCGCGCTGTTTTCACACGCGCGCTGTCTTCACAGGCGCGCTGTCTTCACACGCGCGCTGTCTTCACAGGCGCGCTGTCTTCACACGCGCGCTGTTTTCACACGCGCGCTGTCTTCACAGGCGCGCTGTCTTCACACGCGCGCTGTCTTCACAGGCGCGCTGTGGTTCACACGCGCGCTGTCTTCACAGGCGCGCTGTCTTCACACGCGCGCTGTCTTCACAGGCGCGCTGTTTTCACACGCGCGCTGTCTTCACAGGCGCGCTGTCTTCACACGCGCGCTGTCTTCACAGGCGCGCTGTCTTCACACGCGCGCTGTTTTCACACGCGCGCTGTCTTCACAGGCGCGCTGTCTTCACACGCGCGCTGTCTTCACAGGCGCGCTGTTTTCACACGCGCGCTGTCTTCACAGGCGCGCTGTCTTCACACGCGCGCTGTCTTCACAGGCGCGCTGTCTTCACAGGCGCGCTGTTTTCACACGCGCGCTGTCTTCACAGGCGCGCTGTCTTCACACGCGCGCTGTCTTCACAGGCGCGCTGTCTTCACACGCGCGCTGTCTTCACAGGCGCGCTGTTTTCACACGTGCGCTGTCTTCACAGGCGCGCTGTCTTCACAGGCGCGCTGTCTTCACAGGCGCGCTGTCTTCACAGGCGCGCTGTCTTCATAGGCGCGCTGTCTTCACACGCGCGCTGTTTTCACAGGCGCGCTGTCTTCACAGGCGCGCTGTCTTCACACGCGGGCTGTTTTCACACGCGCGCTGTCTTCACAGGCGCGCTGTCTTCACAGGCGCGCTGTTTTCACACGCGCGCTGTCTTCACACGCGCGCTGTCTTCACAGGCGCGCTGTCTTCACAGGCGCGCTGTCTTCACACGCGCACTATCTTCACAGGCGCGCTGTCTTCACACGCGCGCTGTTTTCACACGCGCGCTGTCTTCACAGGCGCGCTGTCTTCACAGGCGCGCTGTCTTCACAGGCGCGCTGTCTTCACAGGCGCGCTGTCTTCACACGCGCGCTGTTTTCACACGCGCGCTGTCTTCACAGGCGCTGTGTTAAAATATATAATCATTTTCCAGAACATTTTAAAGAACTACTCATCAAAAAGTTAAGGCATAAATTGTTAAATTGGCTCTCTGAAAAACGTTTCTATAGAACCACTGAATACTTTGCCTAAGATAAATTATATCTATTGCCAATAAAGATTTATGATTTATGTACTGTCTAATCTTACACACAACTGTGCACTTTCTGATCTCACGCGGAACTGCGCGCTATCTGGTCTCATGTACAACTGTTGTCTAGTCTTAGGCACAATTGTATTCTGATTCTGTCTAGTATTTCGCACAGTGCGCTTCGTGCTGTATGTGCACATTATATTCTCACTGCCGATCGAACCGCGAGAGCACGGTATCTACCTACCTGCTACTTTCCAAATGGGTAGTAAGTAAGTACTGCAAAAAATATCAACATAAAATCATAGTTCAAATAGATGCTATCAAATCCATACTTGCATCCAAATACTAATACAACATTGTATCTATTATTTCTGCTATTAACCTTTTCGACGCCACGTCAAATTTAAAAGCCGGCACGCAGACGCCAAGACACGAACATGTTCAAACAGAATTTGAACTTTCCGCACGTGCGTGTAGGCCTATATTGCTCTGTGGACCGTGACTCATACATATAATGGTCTTTGGCTGCATTATCGATATATCAGCTGTTGGCGTCCAAAACCTTTTACTTTTAAATTTCAATATTATACTGGAAAAATGAACTTTGTCAGATGAATTTCCGCAATTATTTCTTATTTTGAAACTGCTATTTTAACAAAAATATATTGATTTTTGAACACAGATACTCATGTATGACCATCATGTAAATCTGATTACACAATAGACATTAGTTAAATAAAGTATAACTCTGGCGTTCCTCCACCTGGATATTGCCTCACCCTCAAAAGGTATCTCGGGAATCCTTCTCAAGGGTAGAATGTAAGGCACATCGCTACCCCTGACTTTCGTGAATATGTCCTGCGGTTCTCCAACAGGATGCAGCATCATAGTCATAATCCAATTTAGTCTCAGTTAGCTACGTACCTACTGATTTATCAAAAATGGTTTTGTTTTTTAGGTTTGCACTTCTCTTCATGTTCTCATTTTACATACGACTAAGAATCAAAATTAATGCATTAATAAGGCATTCAATTATTTGAACTAAAATTTTCATGCACAATTGAGTAACTATCTAACAGATTGCAGTTTATTAAAGTTCATTTTGTTCAAGCTATAAATATATCAGTCTTAAAGTCATGTATATAGCTTCAACTATAGTAGTATAATACTACAATGAGCATAATATTCATATAAGTGCTTATTTGAAATTCACAATAAAACTCTTCCACTCCAATCGGTAATTTGCCCGCAATCAATTTCATGCTCTGTAAGAACACAAGCATCCGACGACTGTACAGATACTATATCTACCCATTTAAAGTGGATACCTATATAATATATGACTGACAATAGTATAAATGTAAATAAAATACATATGGTCTAGAATTTTTCTTGTCACTAGTCATCATTATCGCCGTTAGCTATATTGCCTTTCACGTCATCGTGAAACTATCGATATTCTAATGACGTACGACGCTTGCCAAAATGTGTTTCATATTTGCAAACCTGTCTTCCCGACAGTAACTAATTCCTAAAAAATATCAAGATCTCCTTAATTAAACACTCTTTATTTGTAAAAAAAAATCAAGCATGAAATGACACAAGTATGATCTTTTTGCGTTTCAGTGAATAATCAATCACTTACCAAATCAAATAAGGTTCAAAATATCGTCCTTGTACAGGATTACCTTTCTTCTTTGTGGGTGTTGGTACAGCTTAGTATTAACTAAACCGTATCCCGTCTTCTGAAATGTTGTCGCTAATTCCATTCAAACTCGTGTTTTTATACAATACTTACATTTATTATCTGAAATACTTAAATCTAGTACAATATTATTAACATATCTGTATTATTTCCATTTTAAAACATTAATTTTATATCAAAATCGCCTTTATCAAATTAACAAAAGAAAATCTCTAACATTAGTTTTTTTTTTTATCAGCCAGCTACTCGCGGCTTCCCGCCAATATTGTTGAGACAACAAGTCGTGTTACGATTTATCGCATGCATCTGCCAAGATGGATGTTAACTACCTAAATCAGTTTAACATCACCATCAGTGCTGCCGTGATAAGTTTACTGTTTGTTTAAATGATATTATTCACACTTACATTTACACTCTAAGGCAGTACTGATGTCATAGAACGTTTTGTATACATATAATACCACACTGAAACTATGATCTTAATACATTAAGTGTAACAGTATGTATTTATGAATGAAACCTTGATGCGACATAGGTAAATAATAACATTAATTCATCAATAACAATCGGCCTAGGAATGTAGGCGTCTTTCAAAGTAGGTATAATAGTAGTTAGAATTACTGCGAATTGTATTAATTAAGGTGTATTAGTATCGACAGATATCAGCGATGTTATCGAGATTAATTCAAAATTACTAGGTGCAGTCTCCATCAGAGCGTCCGGAGCGCTTAAAAATATCTGAACACGTCTCTATCGTGATGGCAATAAAGGCGTGTATAGGTATTTTTGAACGCTCCGTACGCTACGATATATCTGATGGCGACTGTAAATTAAATCTGGAGATAGACCGTTTTGTATTTCTGAATAAATTTGACAATTATTAGGGCTAAATGCGTGAGTTTACAGTTTTCTTATTTTGTCACAAACTTTTAATATTCACTGTTTTTTTTTCTTATGGGACCCTTCTTTTATTAAGAGACCTATTCAAAGATACCCCACACTATAGGATTCAGGTAAATAAAAAAAAATACATGTACACACACATTTTTATTTAGCAATACGAAACTGCAAATTTTTACTACCAATGGTCATTGAGTTATGCTGCGGACAGACAGACCGGCGGGCATGAAGAAACTAAAAATGTTAACGAAATAGAAAATAAACAGCTAGGTACCTATTTGACGATTTGTCTTAATAGTGTAGTAATCTATTTAAATGCAAATTACTGTCTCTCTCTCACAGTATATACCTACATCATTAGCCTATGATAATCCACTGCTGGACGTAGGCCTCTCCTTTTAACTATGCGTACGAGTATAGGCATATTAGGAGGTAAATACCCATAATCGCTACGCTGGGCAAGCGGATTGGCAAATCGCAGTAATGTGTCCAGTGTCCACTATGATGACGTTGCTGCTCATCATCAATCTTTTATAAGATAATGGTCAGTGATACTTCAATCCCTTTGTCGACTCTTACGAAATCCGCAGGGGGAGTTGACGTGGTGACAAAATGTATTCTTACTACTGTCTAAATCAGTTGTTGAAAAGTAAACGGCGAGGTACATTATTATTTAAAACGTAGTGTTACTTATAAAAAAAATACGATTCAGGAAAAAAATAAAAAATACGTTATTGATCCGATAATAATGATGAACCACCTACTTAAATATACATATTGTTTTCGATGCGACCGTTACGCTTAATAAATAGCGAATGATAAGAGGATGGTGCCGGGTTTCACTAGCAGTGTGTCCGCGGCCCCGACCGGCCACGCGTTGAACTACCGCTGCCAAAATTACAATTCCGTCCCGGGCTTGTGTCATCATCAACATTGACAAGGATTCTTTTTTCGATTTTGAAACCGCTCCAAATTAAAGGTACGTGTTATTTTATTATTAAAATTAGGCTCCGGTGGAACCAACCAAATGTGTAGTTAGTTACAGGATATGGGTGCGTATTAATTTGATTCAATGTTTAAGCAAAACCGGTAATGCTGTTCTTGTGGACGTAACGTTTTAATTCGAGTGGATGTAAACAGATCGGAGCATATTTTTTTGTAAAATGAATAACCATTAGCCTGGGTATAGTTGTTTTAAAACAGGGCGGACAAGGAACATATAGGTAATGTTGTTACATGAAATAATTAAATACTCATCTCATCGCACCAATAAGACATAATACCGCGAAGTAGTTATTGTACAATTTTATAGCTTCCGAGCAGGTATATACCTAATTATAATATAAGCATTAAACCGCAGTTTAATTCATCTATATATTATCACACTATATTATGTTTACTTATATTATGTTGTTGTTATACTTCACATATATTATGTTGGTAATAAATAATAGTAACCGTGTCAAATGAGTCTCTCGAACGACGATATTTAATATTCATTCAATTTCCGATTTGATCTCTGATACCTAGACTAATAAAACAGGGCATATAAAATAAAACAGTAAGTCAGCGGTCACATTATAAAAAAAATACAAAACGGGTATTGAATTATGTTCCTATTTTGAAAAGTTTACTAAGAAACCGACGTAGGTAGATAATGAATGAAACTGTACTACCTGTACAGGTAAGTAATATGTGAAGGGTCAACAGAAAAAACATGTCCAATGCTAAAAAAATCAGGGCAAATTCACACCTTATTCTGTTAAAAGTAAGGTGGTTTTCCCTTCTGTCATTTGAATTGACTAGACATGTTCTTTCCATGGACCCTTCATGTACTCAATTTATCCTTTAGCCTTTTACAAACTTTACAGTAGGTAGACTTCTTAAACCACAAGTTGACGTAGGATCGTATTATTAACAGTGCCACAACGCGTTTCGTAGGTACCTACTACACTCTACGGTACTAAAAAAAATTCAGGTGACCATTATTTCTAATAATAAACAAGTGAAAGAAAACAACCGAACAAATGATATGCGATGTGATATACGAAAGAATTAATTGTCAACACTAAATTCAAACAAAGACCTTCGATTTGGATACATAAAATTATGTATTTATTTATTAGATTACGAAGGTTTAACAAAAAAACTTTAAGCAATGTTGTCATAATCATAACCATATAAAGCTTTAAATTTACACGTTTACAAGTAGGGGCTCATGCATAAATCATGTGAGGTTTTTTCGGCTACTTTTTGACCCCCCCCTCCCCCATGGTGATGTTTGGTGAGTTTCTTGGCTAGCCCCCCCCCCCCCCCCCCCCCCCTAGCAGTCTCACGTGTATTTTTCTCATTCAACTTTTTACGTTCGCTAGCCGAAATTCGCAATATTTCTTGGTTTGTTCATCGTAGAAAAATACACGTGAGGTCTCCTTGTACCCCCCCCACCCCTAACGTGATCCTTCGTGATGTTTTCTTGGACCCCCTCGCCCCCCTATAGGACCTCGCGTGATTTATGCACAAGCCCTAGGTGTGTACCGGGAACTGTAAATTGACGACACTAAAAATTACCAAAGGTGAAAGACCTTTTTAAGACTGTATGTACATACCTACCTATACTTGTGTGTGATTTTATGAGATCTTGTAGATTTTTGTCACTAGTAAATATTTACAGAATACAGGTTTTTATATTGACAGTTGTAGTTTTTATGTCTTTATATTATTTCCATATTATTTCCACTCAGAATCACAAGTATTTTTCATTTAGACACAGGAAAAAACATCATACATTTTGTCCTTTTGGTTAAGTTTTAATACAAATTCTCATAGCGTAACAAAACGAACAAGCCAAAAAAAATTGTTACCTACTTGTAAAGCTTGTATTTTGGTGGTCGCTATTTAAAACGAAATATCAAAATAAATTAAGTGTTCAAATCACACTAGTAATACGTTGAATTTGTATCTTGACATTTTGACCATGCGATCAGCGATATGCTTTGTGGTAGGTAAAAAAATATCGAAATTGGTTGGCATGATATTGAGTTGTTCGTCTAGTTGTCACACTCTTAATGTTAATTTATGACTTCTATGGTTCTCTCATGGATGCCATCGTCAGAACTGGACCAAATTAAAATGGGTGAGCATCAGCTTTCAAATAAAAAAATAATCATCAAAATCAGTCCGTTGGAAGTTCTGAGATAACAAACATAAAAAAAACATACAGTCTAATTGAGAACCTCCTCCTGTTCTGAAGTCGGTTGAATATTTTTAATACGACTTATTTTCAGCAAGAAAGTGAGATCGTTGTATGAAAAATGTAGAACTCACGTCCTAAGCTGCATAAAGGGACTGCAAGGTTAGTGCGTTACGCAAAACGCTGATAAAATGAAGGTTTTGCTAGTTACAAAGTAGTTGACGCGCCAAGCACTTAGTACCTACTAATGAATAAATAAGACTCAATTCTCATTAAGCCTAGTATGTAGTTATATTTAGAAAACGATTTTGTTTTAAAAAATATTCATAGATATTTCCAAATTTAGCCATAGAATATATTTATTTTTGCGGAAATGAAAGTTTAATTATAGCCGGCCTTGTCTTTTTTTGCAAGAAGTGATTTAAACACGGATCTCACGGATTCCATACCTTCGTTCTCTTTTTAGAAAGCCCTATACCAAATAGAAAATTGACTTTTTGCCACGAAATGCTCTGTTAAGCATCGTGGATTAACCGTGAAACCATTTTCTTTTTATGGGTTTAATTTAAATTTGCATAGGTAAATTGCTGTAGACAAACTTTCTAGGTCTCCAGCTACGGCAAGACAATCAATAGTTGAAATAAATATTTAAATTGAATCAATTATCTAACGCATTAAGTATTTTTCATGATACCTAGAAATAACTAAATAAATTGACAGAAGCAAAAGTTCTTGGTGTATAAATATTTTGCAAATTCAGAAATAACTAAGCAGAATGTCTCACTCATTTCATTAAATAAGGAGCAAAGTCATGTGTGGATGTGGTCAATTACAGTAAAAAATATAGATGTATGGAAAGTGTAAATAAATACGTGACTAAAGACCGAAGAGCTGGCACAACACATTAGTATTGCGATACAGCGAGGAAATGCCGCTAGCATCCTCGTTACAATGTCACAAGGGCCAATCTTAGATATAGGTTAGGTTAAGTAGATTGGTTTTGAAAACAAATATGATTAAAAAACCCTCAAGAAAATAAAACGCAAATCATGCTAGGATTCGAACCCGGAACCTCCGACTTCGTAGGCAGGGTCACTACCATACCAACCTGGGCAACGAAGGCTGACTGGACAGTGATATACCTACATACAGTGTATTCATTCTTACTTGTCTTATCATGTAAACAAACCACAGACCAAGTGAAACAAACAAAACGTCAACGATGATCAAAAGACAATCACTAGTGATTAGAAATGTCGATATAGGTACCTAATGAAATGTCAGCGATAATTTCACTGCTTAGGTACGTAAATAGACGATTATCAATTTTACATCGTCTGTCAGGAAGAATTAATTCGTATAAGATTATATCAAAAACTAGGGTTAAATTTCGAGAATTTTTCTCTGTCGCTCCAACGAAGGCGCCACTAGTCATGAGAAAAATCACATGAAGTGCACCCGTAACGAACAACGTGAAGCGAAGTAGCGAAACGAATGACGTTTGACGTGAAGATTTTATTCAATATTCAATAGACAACTAAGCACTGCCAGTCTTTGAATAAAATAAATATTGAAATCAATTACAAAAACCGGCCAAGAGCATGTCGGGCCATGCTCAGTGTAGGGTTTCGTAGTTATTCAAAAACGGCTGGGCCGATTATGTTCGAAATAGTTTTATGCCAGCCCACTATTCATGATTTTTTTTGGACCTTAGGATCAAAAGTTAGAGGGGGGGGACAATTTTTTTTTCATCTGGAGCGATTATCTCCGAAAATATTGACTTTAGAAAAAAACTTTCTTAAAAGCCCCGTTTTCTTTTTAAGAGACCTATTCAATGACTCTCACACTATACGATTACAGCAAATAAAAAAAATCACCCCACATCACCAATTGGGGAGGTACCCGAAAAAAATTTTTTTTTAACTTTTTATTGTATCAATTTGTTGGCATGATCAATATGTATACCTGTACCAAATTTCAGATTTATAGATTAACGGCCACTGAGCTAAGTATGCTGCAGAAAGACAGACATAGCGAAACTATAAGTATGGGTTCCGTTGTTGCCATTTTTGCTACGAAACCCTAATAAATTTTGGTAAATTACTGCAATTTATTTTAATTGCATTTTCCTCGAGTTGTACTTTAAGTATTAATATCGATATATTGACATGCCAACATTATGGTACATAGACAATCTAGACATCGCAATGTCACATCAATGTCAGATGTTTTTAAAGTTATCCGACCGTAACAGCATTTATTGACGAAAATCTTTACAGAAATGATATTTTTCAGTG
The DNA here is from genome assembly GCA_025490895.1 of Thaumatotibia leucotreta. Lineage (NCBI taxonomy): Eukaryota > Metazoa > Arthropoda > Insecta > Lepidoptera > Tortricidae > Thaumatotibia > Thaumatotibia leucotreta. The sequence goes on from JALPQI010018663.1 coordinate 13,266, forward strand.
CTTTTTTGAGTGATTATAATACTTTGCGAGTTTAATTAAGTATGCAACAACATTTGACGTGATGATTAATGTGTAATTGCAGAGAAAAGTGTGATAATGTTTTCAAAAAGTGTTTGTTTTCATGATAAGACAAGTAAGGATGAATGCACCTTAGGTATACCTTAACATACCTACATATATAGTTATGTATAAAACCGTAATCATGTACCTATACCTAGATGACGTGATGACACGAGTATTCTGTTTTGTATATAATTGCCAGTCACGAACTGTCTGTCCATGTTTTAAATAGTATTGTGACTGATTTGTAATTATTCAATAGAAAAGTTTGTATTAATAAAGTTATGATAGATTATGATATATAAATATTATTAAATTATATTTATTATAGCGGTTAGAAAAAAAAGTCTAATAAAAGCATATCGAGCCATGCTAAGTGTAGGTTAATGACTGTGTCAATTATGTTCGAAACAGTTTTCTTTTGAAGTATTCTATGAGGCTTATTAATTAACAATTTCATATTATTCGGACACACGGATGAAAAGTTAGAAAAGGTGTTTTAACATGTTTTTTAATATTCTGCAGCAGATGACTCCGAAAATATAAATAAAAAAGAATAATTTTTGGGATCCTTATTCATTTTAAAATTCAACGATTCCACATAGGTACTGTAGGATATAGGTAAAAAAAAATCATTTTATGTGTACCCGAACAATTTTTTTTCTGTTTTTTGCTACCACTTTATCGGCGAGACGTGATTAATATGTATACCTATTTTTTTGTACTAACTGTTACCGAGCTAAGTTGCACAAACAGTCGAATATACCGAAACTATAAGGGTTCGTATAAGTTTAATTCGGAACCCTAAAAATGCATATATGTACCTACAAACCTATAAGTAACTAACAGTAAGTACCTACTATTACACTGACATTAGCACATCAGGGTCATCAAACTTGCATGGTCATGATCAGCGCCAAACGCGAGTGAAGGTCAATGTCAGCTTATCTCGAGTACTCATCATTGGTCATTTTGTTATTGCTATTTGACGGTTTAATTGATGGCAGCCCAACTGTCATTGTTTACTCGTTGAAGTCACGCACAGGCTATGGTCACAAAAACAATCGAAAAGATGGTGAAGAAAATCAGGTGTTTGATGAAATGACTAAGTATTAAGACACTTTTATTCCGCTCAAACTTCTGTCTCCGAGTGGATATGACCAATTGGGCAGTAAAAATTGTATACCCCTCCTCTAACTTTTAATCCGTGGGTTCAAAAAATATGAAAAAAATCATGAATAATTGGTGGGCTGGGGCTTATTTGCTACTTTGTAATATTGTATATTTTATTGTAATACTTACAATAATTCAATTTACAAAGTAACAAATACTCGACGCAAACTTTTTAATGAAAGAGCCCACCCCGTGTAGTTCTGGATGCAAAGGTGCCCATCACACTGGCAGTATTGCCACGTTGAATTGCGATACCAACCTCTGCACCCAGGAACGACCCAGAGTGGGGGTCCAAACCCCTCTCCCGTAAACGGCGTCCCACCTCTCTAAAGAAGGATAGTGCCTCCGAACACCAACAACCAGTAGTCTCAACCGCTAAAACAAATAGTTGGTAATTAATATAAAACTATTTCGAACATAATAGGCCCAGCCGTTTTCGCATAACTACGGAACCAAAAGATAAAAGTTATAACAGTAAACACAACAAAAATAAATAAACGCAACAAACATTTGAAATTCACTCCACTCCGAATAACAAACACAATGGTAACTTTAATTAAACGGCGCGCGCATATCTAGGAATTTTTCAACGCGCGCAAATGTAAGGCAGCAATCCTATCGACAAACAGCCAATAGGTATAAAAAAAAACTGCGAATCATTAACGATTATCATAAAATAAAAATACGATACTTCACATTTAATATAATTACTTGATAATTTGGATGCACATTTTAAATATTTTATTATTTACGAAAAGTTATAGTATTTTGTAATAATATTCTGGATTCCGCTATTTCTGCCACATGTCAACTCTTTGGTCAATTTAAAAAATAAACATAACCTGACTAAATTTGAATGCTTCATCTACATGACATAATACTTGCAAATGTTTGCAAACATACTTGGTCGGGTTATGTTATTAACGCACTAGAACAAAAACGTAATGAAAAATCATGCGTGTTTAATATCTTGGACTATGAGCCTAATATTGTGGTTTAATAATACCTAAGTACCTACGTTGCGAGCAAGTGTATTGAATAGTACATTGTGTACTTAGGGCGGTAAACAAGAAATTACCAACGAGTGTGAATTCAAGCCCGAGCCGAAGGTGAGGGCTTAATTCTAACACGAGTTCGTAATTCCACCTGTGCCACGGGCGGTGCACACACAATGTTTTTCATCACACCTGTGATGCAAAAAAGTAAATAAAACAATATATTTTCACAAAACTACTCTAAAATGGTCTAAATCAGGGATGACTTAATTTCATCATTTTCATAAAAGAAATCTCGGCGCGGCGCGCGGCGTGCGCCGGACCCCGCTAGTGCGACGTAATGTTGTATGAAAATCCTTAACGGCATACTATGACGTAATGACGCACCTACGGCCCGCATCACCGCAGCATATTGGCGCACTTACGGAACAGGTGTGATGAAATAGTACATTACTATAGAGGACGGGAAACGAAGGGTTACAGGCCAAGTAGATATATCTGGCCGAAGGAACTGAGGCCAGATAGGAATACGCGGCCTGTAACCCTGTTTCTCGCCGAGATTTGTATAGTGCTTTTCTCAAACTTGCCATGAAATAAAACTAACTGATTTCGCCAAACCATACTATTTGATTTGTAAATAAACCAATAGTACAGTATCGTACAACATTAAAAAAAACATTCGCGCCTAACTTTTTTTTTAATCTGTTTGAGGTATCCTTTTACCTGGTGGTATAGACATTAGTTTTTAGGTTTTTTTTTTTCTGTGGCTGAATGTCAAGACATAGTATCACAATTTGACGTTTCAAAACAAAAGACAGTTTGTTTGCAGTCCTAGGTGTGAAATAAATACATTAAATCTCTTTACATATTATCATCTTAGCATATGCCACCGGATACATAGTATTTCCGGGTTTAATTTAAAGTAAGTAACATCAACATTCCGTAGCAAGTTTGAGAAAAAAATAATTAAATCATTCAAATGCCATAGAAAAGTTTTCTAATAAAGTAAATATCCGATTATGGGCCTCGTGTTTCGTGGGACGTGCCTTAAAGTTACGCCTTTGATGAGGTTACGGTTAACCGTAACAAAGTGTCTATCGATATCTCATTTTGTTAATCTTCGTTTGCGCTATAATAATCTCTATGTATACTCATTAGTAAGTGGGTTTAAGTGCTGCAATATTCCTATCTTGGTTGTAAATTAACCATTTAAACGACTTTTTCATTTTCCTGAGTTTCTCGACAATCGGTTCATTGCTTGTTTAGCCGTGGCATAGGAAGTCGTAATAATCGTAATTCTTCAGAATTGTTTCACAATATCTTTGACAAGATTTTCCTTGTATTGTAAAGGGCTAGGCCGTAAGAGATCCATTCCGTTTCAGTTGCGCGTTCTCCCTGCTAGTGCTTTATCTCTTTGATTTATTGTGGTGGCATTTCCTATAAGTGTGTGTTTACGATTAAGTCATTTGCTTAGCTGATTACGTCTTCATTTGCCCATTATCCTGTCAAGATGAATTCTCATGCCGTATAAAGTATTGTCAGGGAGTCTCCGGGATCGGATCCCGTCGAATGCATTTATTTGTGTATTTATTATCAGAAATATTTGTTTTTGGTCGAGGTTGTATATGCATTTAAGTATCTATATATTATAAATACCGTCGCTTAATATCCATATCACAAATCATAATAAAACTGGGCTTACCGCGAGAGTAGTTCGATATTATGTAAGAATGTTTGTCACACAAATAATCCCAATAGGTCGAAGTGTATCCGGACGGGCTCGACCAATAGATAAGAATGTCTCATGAGATTTATTTATGGCGTACGCGAAGATGCTCAGCAATAGGTGCTAACGGGCTATTGATGATGATGATTTTAATGTGTAGGTACTTCTGTTTATTAGTGGTAGGGGGCTGCCTTTATTAAAATTATGCACTGCCAGTTGCAAGTGATGCAATTTTTTTTATGGGAGAGGACCCGAAGGGTTATGTGGGACTCCGGTTTGGTTAATGAGGCCTACGGTATACCCACTAAAAACCCTCACATATGCCACCTCGTCGTCTTTTTGGTGGGGTTACGAGAACGCTCTCGCTTACATTCGCAACCCCGCCGGCGGCAGCTGCTTGCCAGCAGCTCCTTCGCGGGTGTCCGAAGATCATCCACGCTGGGCACGCCAGATGGTTGGGCGCGCCATCCTCCTCGGTCTCCATGATGCATTGTAGCGGACCCTCCCGAAACCGCTACAAGGAGACCGTGGGTGCCGGAAGATTTCCCGGCGCCCGGCGGCATATCAGGTGTGTGGTTATGCCGCCGACCACATTTTGGCTGCGGAGGATAGGGCGAGCGGCAACGATAACACCGACACTCCTTTTCCTCTGCAGCCCCACCGATCCCGCCTCGGCCGCAAAGGATAGGGAGAGCGGCAACGACAATACCGACACTCCTCTTCCTCTGCGGTCCACCTCCACGCGATCTAAGCGGGCTCGGAGAGCTTACTTGGTGCGTCCTCCTCGGGCCAGCCGGCGGCCCAAAACTGGCCTGCCCTGGGTGCCTCTTCGCTTCACCGCGGGTGACCAGTCCACGGTTACTGAGCCCCTCTACCACGACTATACCTTATCCACGATAACGAGCTAGTATAGGGATCTCTCTTTCGCACTTTTGTATGCAAATGTAAGGGACAAAAAAAGGTAGTGGGCGTCAACATTTGCACCTTGCTGCCAGCCTCGGCTTACATGTCGTCTCTCGGAAAAAAAAAATCTATAATTACTTTGTTTTGTATGTAAGTTAGTTTTTTTTCCTTAGCAATTAGTTTCCAAATAGAATCTGATACATTATTGTAGTTTCTTGAATAGACACTATTATAGTGAGTGATTATAGATAGTGTTACAAAGTTTAAAAAAATGTCTAACTATTATGTGTTGTGTAAATGAATACATAAAAACAATCGAACTAATATTAGAATTCTATGTAAATAAATTAAAAACTAAAAAAACAAACGTATAGATTATTAGTTATGAATACATACTGAAATTCACAAATAGTTTGTGGATAATCAAATTTATTCTCAAAGTAAGAAGAAGAAAACCCAGTAAACAAGCCGAATCATATTATTAGAACAAGTAACAAATAGGATAAGAGCACTATAACACGTCCGCACCGTACAATGACAAATGTTGACTGAACTTTCGCCGCCATGTAAACCCAGCCGATGCCCATGCATCGCTCTTATCGCTGGCCAATTACGTGCCATCTGAGATTTTTGGTACTAGCTCGATATCGTGGATAAGGTATAGGTGGGCACTCCACGCGGGAGTAACATATAAACTACATTAAATCTTATTTAGTACATTTATTTTTGCTGTAGATTATTAGAAATATATTTTATTTGTTTTTTTTTTCTTAGGTGTAAATTAAAAAATAATTTACATTAAACCAGTTTTAAGGAGTAAACCGACGTGGGCCAATTTTTTGGATTTCGACTAAGTAATTCTGCTACACAAAATCTCATTATTGAGTTAAAAAAACGTAACCTAACTAAATCCAGCTCTTCATCTATATGGTATAATCCTGAAACATAACGAGTTTAATTCATGAAGGGTAATTGATGTCTAAAATTACGAAATATTTAAAGCTGGGTTAAGATATATATATTATCTCAAACTTGCTACGGAATGTTGATGTTACTTACTTTAAATTAAACCCGGAAATACTATGTATCCGGTGGCATATGATAAGATGATATGTAAAGAGATTTGATGTATTTATTTCACACCTAGGACTGCAAACAAACTGTCTTTTGTTTTGAAACGTCAAATTGTGACACTATGTCTTGACATTCAGCCACAGAAAAAAAAATAACCTAAGAACTAATGTCTATACCACCAGGTAAAAGGATACCTCAAACAGATTAAAAAAGAAGTTAGGCGCGAATGTTTTTTTTTTAATGTTGTACGATACTGTACTATTGGTTTATTTACAAATGCAATAGTATGGTTTGGCGAAATCAGTTCGTTTTATTTCATGGCAAGTTTGAGAAAAGCACTATACAAATCTCGGCGAGAAACAGGGTTACAGGCCGCGTATTCCTATCTGGCCTCAGTTCCTTCGGCCAGATATATCTACTTGGCCTGTAACCCTTCGTTTCCCGTCCTCTATAGTAATGTACTATTTATTATGCTTATAAACGATCGACCTGAAACGCTCATGACTTGTAATAAAAAAAAATTAAATGTTACCGACCCTTTTATGTATGGAAATAATTGACACATCAACTACCAAATGCTGTAGTTTATGAAGGTACAATCGATGCTAATATTGACATTCGTAAATCGCGACGCGACTCCAGCACCGGTCAAACTATAATTGGATTCATGCAAAACACTATGGTCATCACGGGTTATACTTTTTATTGGAAATATTTTCCAGCGCCGGATCAGGTGCCTCAAAACGTGACTTGTTTTTGTTACCGACAAACCAACATTTTATTAATCACATATTACATCGTTGTATTTAAATTATTTAATAAATGGCATAACGGTTACATGGTAAAATTGATCGTTCTTCTATTTATCAACAATAAAACAGCATTTTATAGACTTATGGAAATTCGTGCAATCATACCGCATAATCTGTATCTGTGTAAATAATGTATGTATTGTATATATAACTTTATTGCACATAAACAAGTTTACAGAGAGTAAAAACAAAACAACAGTAAATATAAGAATATGTACAAAGGCGAACTTATCCCTAACAGGGATCTCTTCCAGCAATTCAATAATTATACATGTTCAACATGCGTTAATAGAAAATTAGTTATACATGCTTGTTTTAGTGCTTAGATTAGACATTTATTAAAGTACCTATTTGAAATTAGAGTTAAAAATCTTGAAGAATAGAGACAATATAACTGCTTTTTAATAGGTACGGAAATATGATTGAAATATTATTATTTTCTCTGTATTTTATTATCCATAGTCAGATCTTATTTATCATTACATTTACGTAATAAGACCATGAATTAATGATTTACAAGGAAGATCAAGGTATTAACATCAATGGTATTAACACATTATTAAACTTATCTTTGAAATCTGATGGTGCGAATTCGATTCCAGTCTTGTAGGCTTATGAAATGATGGTACCGTGTTTAATCGTTTGTCGTTGTTGCCGTCAGGTTCTAACAAGTATGTAAGTGCGAAAGTGATGCGTAGCACGATAAATAGATAAAACGGGACCATAAGCCATTTCAATCGATTTGAATGGTACATTTATTGATTATAAGTATGAC
>JALPQI010018664.1:0-27492 GCA_025490895.1 Thaumatotibia leucotreta
ACTACAAGTAAATATACGTATTAGGTAAGTATGTATATATAGGATACGAGTGACCAATTTGATAATGAAATCAAGTCTGTTTACCAGGCTCCAATTTCACCATATTGACAAGTGCTACAATTGTAAATTTACTGTTTCTCCAATCTAGGGCGTCTATAGGCTACAGTTACCGTTTACTATCGGAAGGACCGTGCGTTTGTTTGCCACCAACATAAAATTTAGTGCAGGAACTTTAATAAATCAGCAGTAAATAACTACTTTTTTGTGAAGCAAAAATTACAATTGTCACAAAAAACACGACAATTGTAGCGAAATTCCGACATATGTCGAACCTCATGTCAAGATTGAATGAGAATTGTACTAAACCTTGCGACAATTGTCACGGGTTTCGGAGAATAAAAAGTAGTTTATTAACAATTTAATAACGTTATTAGTAATAATTTTATGTTGGTGGCGAACAAGCACATGGGACCGTCCGATAGTAAGTGGTAGCCGTAGCCTACGGAGGCCTGTGACGTCAGTAACAGTGATATTTTACAATTGTCACACTTGTAATTATGGTGAAATAGGCCACAGGCGATGACCCGTCGACCTTGAGTCTCATTATAGTAAGAACAGGTTTTATGACAACGGACTACGGAGCTACATAATAGAAATAGCCTACATATCAATCAAATCAAAAGATTCTTAATTCAAGTAAGCCTAGTAATAAATAAGCAATTTTGAATCGTCAGACACAGTAGCAATTAAAAAAAGACTACTATATAAGGTAAATTATGTTGATAGACATTTATCTGAATAGGAATTCAAATAAGAGAAATTATGTCATGCAAAAAACTAACACAAATTGACTACATAATTACAAAACATTTTATAACAGATGGATAATAAATACTTAAAATAACATTAAAGTTACGTTTTTTTTTTTAATTATCATATAATAAGGATTTTTTAAATATATTTTTTAGATCTTCTGCAGAAGGGTGCCCAATTGCCCATAATGGCTACATTCCCTTCATAATATATATATTTTTAATACTGTATGAGTGATCTCTGATTTATTATTAGATGTATGATATAATCTACAGCCATAATGGCTGACCTTGGCCGACACAATCTGTGTAATTTGTAAACAACACATACGACCGCAACATATGTTGGTTACTACGGGTGATCTAGATATGAAATGTAGTTGGGTCAATCACTTCGTTATGTCACTGGTTGCTAAAGGTGGATTTATACCAAACGAGCGAATGCTCATTCTATCCCCCACTCTACGAAATCAAAGAATTTCGACGAATCACGTTTTGTGTAACGAACGAATTTCGTAGAGTGGGTTATAGAATGACCATTCGCTCGTTTAGCCTAAATCCATCTTAAGGCTACGATCTCCTGAATCATTCTTAAAATCATATACTAATAGCATTAAAATTCACAATTTTTTTTGAGAGTAACGTGGTCGTTCTAAGGTGGGTCACCCACTAATCATGATAGTAATGTGTGCAGGATACTTTCTTCTAGCAAATTATGCAACTGTTGTCTACTGGGTAATGTGATAGAAAAACAACGCAAAAAAATGAGATTGACGCAGTTACAATTTTTTTGGTAGTTTATAACATCTTGAAGTAATTGTGAAAACTCAAATCAAATTATTTACTAACTGTATATTTTGATACGTGTTTTTTTTCCCCAGTATTGCAGTAGTCACATTACTTAATAATACTATAAAAGAGAAAACGACCAATATCATCAACGTCTGAGGTGGGAATCGAAACGGTTGATGATCGGTCTTAAAACCGAGAGGCCGAGCGGTGCAGGCCTCAGCCGCGAAAGCTGAGCAGTGAGCACGTGGGTTCGATTCCCACCTCGGACATTGGTTATCTTGGTCGTTTTTTCTTTGGTATATGATATTCAATATTTAATATTTATAACATCTTGTTAAAACTGTTGTTTTTTCTACAGATCATGTTGGTTTACATATGGATAGGAGCGTTGGTAGCAGCAGTCTACCTGTACTGTCGCCAGGCGTACTCCAGGTTCAGCAAGTATGGCGTCAAGAACATGAAGCCCATACCTTTGCTGGGAAACATGACTCCCGTCCTGTTCAGAACTAAACATTTCGTCGATTCGATTGAGGAACTGTATCACAAGTTTCCACAAGAAAGGTTGGTATTAGATGCCGTGTGGTGACGGCAGTAAGAATACATTTGTCACTACCCCAACTCCTCCTGCGGTTGTCGTAAGAGTCGACTAAGGGATTGAAGTGTCACTGACCATTTTACAAGATTGATGATGGGCAGCAGCGTCATCATAGTGGACACATTACTGCGATCGCCAATCCGCTTGCCCAGCGTGGCGATTATGGGCATTTACCTCCTAATGCGTCTATACGCATAGTTAATAGGAGAGGCCAACGTCCAGCAGTGGACTAACATAGGCTGATGATGAGATGTGACGTGAGATTTAAACAAATTAAAATATTATAGAACTGGGTTAGTCGCGTAATGTAAGTTGATGATTTCTCGACATTTTCCTCCCTATTAAGAGGGTGCTTGGCCGGAGTCCTCTTAACCTCTTACCGCATGAATAAAAAATAAATTGTTGCAATTTGAACACTAATGGCAATCAATAGAGTTTAAGTTTAATTTTATAGCGGCCATATATGGCTTCTATGCGGTAAAGGGTTAATGGGTCGAAACATGTCGAGCAATCATCAACTTGAGTAACCTTTCTCGATTTGATAATATTGAATTTTTTTACTATCTTTTACAGTGAATTTGTTTCAAAACTTGTTTTTTTTTAAAGTTTCCCAATAATGCAATGAAATATTGTTGTTATTTTCCTTATAATAGGCTGCGAAGTATGACGTTTCAGGTGCGACTAGGACAAGAGGTCGTTAATGGAATTTAATACAAATCTTGAAGGCCTAGGCCGGCAAAGTGCTCTTTTTTAATTTCATTCCACACATATTTGTGGCACTGGCATCATGACATTCTGCCACTATGCAATAAAGTTGATGTTTTTGTTGTTTGTTTCATAGTATGTTTGAGAAAAGCACTATACATAACTTGGCCGGAAATATGGGGTTGCCCGCCTCAGACCTATGTCTTCGGCCGGAAACCCCTTTCATCCCATCCTCTATAGTAATGTACTATTGTGACATGTTCTTACAAACAAACTGTACTGAACGTTGATAATAGAATCAAGTAGAGATACCGCTTAAGGGATTCACCAACTACTTCATAATTTTTTGTTATCTTCTGATATTATTGTTAATCCATAGTTGTTATCAGTGCTATCATTGACAACCACTGTCTTTACGATATATTGTATATCAGTAATAGATTTTGTTATTTTTGAATAATGTGAAATTTATATACCTAACTACCTACACAATTTATCTGTATGCCTATCGTGAACTTCAAAATGAGTTAATCCTGAGTTAATCTCTGCCACGATCAACGATGTCTTTGTCGGAGTTACGAGTATAGAGACAAATTCTCACACGAATTTCGAATCGAAATTCCAGTCCTTTTTTGAAGCGTCTGGATAGAGAATCCTCCTATTTTGACAAAGCGAGTGCCATTATCTTTACCATTTTCTGAATATAAAGTTGTTTATGTATTTTCTTTTCAGGTTTGTGGGGAACTTTGAGATTTTAAGGCCGGTGGTATTTATAAGAGATATCGAACTTATAAAGAAAGTAACCGTCAAAGATTTTGAGTATTTCCTCGATCATCGCGTGTTTGTCAATGAAGAGATCGACCCATTTTTTGGCAGAAATTTGTTCTCCCTTAGAGGTAGGCATTTATTGTAATAGAATAACACATTATTTGGAATTGCATTTGTAGTAGTTATACTAAAAATAACACTCCTAATGTGAAAAGTATGAAAAAATATATATTCGGAGAGCAATCTTGGATATTTTGTCCAAAACATACCATATAACAATTTTTTATATGCCATAATATGCTTCCGACTCTAGTTATACGAGTAGTATATTGGTCGTCAGAACCTCCACCTGCATATTATGCAGTCGATTTGTGTAAGATGTCCCAAGATACTTCTTATTTATTTCTTGATATTTTCAGGTGAAGAATGGAAAGACATGCGTTCAACGCTGAGTCCAGCATTTACGAGCTCGAAGATGAAGCACATGCTCCCTTTCATAGTGGAGGTGGGCGACCAGATGGTCATCGCATTAGACCGGCAGCTGAAGGAATCTAAGAGTTAGTAACACTTTATATGAGCCAGAAGACAAACGATAAGCACAAAATATTCATGATCATTCTTTAATTTAAAGCATCCGCAACAGGCGTGTTTCAAATTTTAGACTTTTTGATCTTCGTTTTTCATTTTTTGACTTTTTTCAAACTTTCATTCAATTCTTTCACAATATTGTAGTTAAGTAGTTGTTTCTAGTACTGTTTGTTAAGAAGATTAAGACGAATCCAAACTTGATAGGATTATATCTTTTTATTCCAAAGATCCTGTGACCTTCCTGATTCTATCATAAGACTAGTTTTATGATAATATTATGTTGCAATATCAGCCAACTTACTTTATGCATACAAAATTATAGCTCAAACGATACCTAACCAGGACCTAGATAAAAAAAATGCAGGATTTGGTTCACTTCACTCATCAGTCCACTGTTGGACGTAGGCCTCTCCTATTAACTGTGCGTATATTAGGAAAGAAGATTGCGTAGAATTAGTAGGTAAATCCCCATAATCGCCACACCGGGCAAGCGGATTCACGATAACAGTAATGATGACGCTGCTGCTCATCATCAATCTTGTATCAAAGAATGACCAGTGATACTGCAATTCCTTATTCGATTCTTACGACAACCGCTGGAAGAGTTGAGGTGGCGATACATGTATTCTTACTGCCATCACAACACGGCTAAGATTTGGCTACCAAAGCTTGTAATTCTAAACATGTATTATTACTTTTCAGCCGGTTACATAGACATTGAATCTAAAGATCTGGCGACACACTACACTAATGACGTCATTGCCTCTTCCGCTTTCGGCCTCAAAGTGGACTCTCACTGCGAACCTGACAACGAGTTCTATAAGATGGGATATAAGGCTTCTAACTTTGGGTTTGCGGTGTTACTGAAGTTTTTCGGATTCATGGCTGTTCCGGGACTTATGAAGGTCTGAACTTGTTTAATCACTCAAGTTTTAATTGTTAGTTATTTAAATATTGTCGTCTAACGCTCCGATGCTGCCAGCCTTCTTGGTATATACCTAGGGTTAATTCACCCTGGCAACTAAGTTACTTTGCTGAAGCTCGTTTTTATTATTTATAAATTTAGCCAAAATTTCAATTGTAATTTCATCCCTTTTTTTACTTTATGTAGCTTCTAATTTTAGTTTTTGTTTTTTTTACTCCAAGAATGTATTTATTCGTGAAATAACATACCAATATTATTATCCAACAACCAACTAAATATACAATATCCAACATATCTGAGCAGATAATATTCTCGTTAGAGTATGCACTCAGATAGATATTTTTGAGTACCGTAGGATCATCAAAATCATTATATCTCGCCATGCCCTTGGCAAATTTTCCTTCAAAAGCCTCTCAAACCGTCCCCAAATGACGGTGCAACGACCGTCCCACCATCGTGGGATGCGACCCTTCCACAGCTGCAGTAGCGGAAACGCGGGAGCAGCCACGCATACTCCAGGAAGAGTATCGTTTGTATATTCAGTTCAGTACTGTAGCAGCTCCGATATGTCTGATGGCGAATGTACCAAGCATCGACAAAACGCAAATGTTTTGAATTAAGTAGTATATTACACAAGATAATTCACGATCGAACGAACTTAATAATTATACACGAAAAACTTCGCCATTTTAAAAGGTAAAGTAGATTCAATCACATCAAACGACGGGGTAAATGATTGAGGATTTTCTTGAATGCAGTTTTTATAAAATAATCATAAGTGTTAAAATCCTCAGTACCATGACATGACGTATACAGGGTGTAAGTCTAATACGGACGAAGCTCTTAATGGGTGTTAGTTTACGACATAATAAGTACATTCAAATAACTTTTACTTAAAATTAGAGCAACAAAATATTCCATACAAATTAATTTGGCGCGCAATGTAGAGCAACATACGCGAGTTAAACATTCGATGACAGCTAATTTCAAAAGCAGATGACATAACTGCCATATTAACAATAACAAATGTTCGTACCTACATTGCTGCTCCGATAATCTTAAAAAAAATCTGTGAGGTCATAATTAAGAGTAACTTAAAAAAAACCTTGTATTCCATGATTACACTAATGAATCCCATGTCTGGTTTAATTGATCGCCCTTATTAGACTTACACACTGTATACTGTATTAGTGGCCCACGAAAGCATTTGTCACCAATGTTATTGGAAATATGAATGTATTTAAAAAAAATAATAAAACTTCACAGTAGTATATTTTTGACCGACCACATAAGAGGGAGACCACATACCTCAGTTTTATTTATAATAATGAAACAGTTGATTTCAGCTATTGAGGCTGAATCTGTTCTCGAGCGAGGTGACAGACTTCTTCAAGCAATTGGTGCTGACCACCATGAAAAATCGAGAAGCCCACAACATCCTGCGACCAGACATGATACATTTACTTATGCAAGCCAAAAAAGGTAGCTCATAAATTTTTACTCCACAGTAGACGATCCTCCTATATACTTACGTGTTTGAGATACCTGAGGTCCCTTTTGCATCACTTTCTTGCTTATGAGGTTTCTCAATCTAAAAATCTACTGTAAATTTAGAAGATTTGATAAATTTTGTGATAGTTAACTACGAGAGTTGTATTTCTCAATGTTTGTAATTAACGTTCATTATGGTTTCTGCAATCATTTATGAAACACACGTATTCTCAACAATAATCCTATCCGTTTCATTTTTTACAGGTCAACTAGTACACGAAAACAATTCTATAAAGGACTCCGATGCCGGATTCGCTACTGTGGAAGAATCTAACGTCGGAAAAAAAACTATTAACAGAGGTATGTACGTTGTTCGTATGTTAGGTAAAACAGAAATTCAAAAATTAAATAAATGTACCTCACTAAAGCTACTTACATAACAAAAATGAAACAAAGAACCTATGAGGTTTCCAAAGAAAATGATTAAGTTTCCCAATGTGTGTGATTATAATTAGACACTCCAAGGCAATCACACAATAAATGCATCACACTGCCATAATTGCGTCGATTTACAAACTAAATACATACTGAGTGCATTACAGAGTAAAATTAATCATGAACATAAAAACTTCCCTGTAGTACTTTTAGTATCTTTTTATAGTTTGGCAATCTTTTCCGAATACAAAACGTAACTTTCTCAATCTCGTATCTGTAACACTAACTAAAAGAAAAAAATCCTTAGGTATCCAGAGTGAAAGAAAGATGACATTTCCATAAATTGATTGCTGCCGATTTGAGGGCATGGATCGATAATTTGCTTTGAATTTAGAAATTTGGGAATTGTGAAGCCTTAATTATAATGCCAAGCACAGAAAATAACCATTGTTTTTTTTTATCTCAACAGCTTGGTCAGATATTGATCTGATAGCGCAAGCAGTTCTTTTCTTCGTCGCCGGCTTCGAGACTGTCTCTACCGCCATGACCTTCCTCCTGTACGAGCTGGCCCTCAACCCTGAGGTCCAGGAGAAGCTGGCACAAGAGGTCAGAGAACACGACGAGAAGAGCGGCGGCAAGTTCAACTACAACTCCATTCAACACATGGCTTATTTGGATATGGTGGTTTCAGGTAAGATAATGCACTTAAATAGATAGATAGATAGATAAATCTTTATTCATTCCCACAACATACATGGCTTAGATAAAAACAAACAAAATCAATTTCAACAATAAGCAAAATGTATAACATTCATGCAACTTAAAACTAACATTAGAACAGAGGCCCGTTTCTCAAAAGCTTGCAACTTGCAATACAAGTGGAAGACTCTTTTTAAAATCAATAATAAGATAAGGACTTCCGCTTGTATTACACTTCACATCACATCATCAGTCTTACTCAGTTCACTACTGGAGGTCTCTTCGATTAATTATGCGTATGACTAATAAGGATGAAACACCCATATAATAACACCCAATAAGTGGATTGGCGATTGCAGTAGTGTGGCCAATATAATTTAACGACACTTCTGCCGATCATCATCTGATAGAATTATCAGCGAATAGGCAATGTCACTTCAATCCCTTGGTTGAATCGTATGACACCCATGGGAAAAGTTGGGGCGGTGACAAAATGTACTCTTACTGCTGACACCACAAGCCAAAGCAAAGAGTTTTCTTCACCGGGATTTAAAGCCAGGGCCTTTAGCTTTGCACGAAGGGTTCTTAAGTGGAGTCAACTCAAAATACCTTTCTAATTATCACAAGGCATTGTAGTGCATCTGCTCAAAATCATGACCCAGGACTTAAACAAAAAATGTTATGATTTGTAATATTTATCATTGTATAATAGTCAACAATTACATTTCTCATTTGGTTAATAAAAGTCATAAATGTTCCATAATATTTGACAAACTAACGTAACATTCCAGAATCACTACGTCTTTGGCCGCCAGCTGTCGCCACAGACCGATTGTGCACGAAAGACTACAATTTGGGCAGACCCAATGACACGGCTACTCAAGACTTCATAGTAAGTACTTCTTCATTCAATGTCTTCGCAATATTTTTCCTACAATCCACTTGGCACAGTGAACAATTATATCCTTAAGTATTGTTGTCTTCAGCAGATTAATTTAGCACCTAAAAATACAAAGGTTTTAGCTGGTATTTTGTTCAGAAAACTTTCAAATGCAATTTGTAATCATTGCACTGGCTGGAATTTCAGACTACTACACTCTTGAACGATATTTCTAGTTATTTACCTGCTAATGCTCCATGTACTTTACCATGTTTGCATGGTCTTACTTCCCTTTTTATTTCAAAAGTAACTTAATATCACGTCTCTGATAAATTTAATTCAAGTTCCCATATTTTTAAAAACTTTTGTTTTACACATAACTTCTCATCTTTATAACTATGGTTATTTCAAGTTGGTGTTTGTGATGAATTTCAGTTGAAAAAAGGCGAAGGACTAAATGTTCCAATAATGGCGATCCACCGAGACCCACAATACTTCCCGAACCCATCGAAGTTCGACCCTGAGCGCTTCTCCGAGGAGAACAAGCATAACATTCTACCCTTCACGTACATGCCTTTTGGTCTCGGCCCAAGAAACTGCATTGGTAAGGATATACAGTTTATTTTCAAAAAAGTCGCTTAGTACCCAGGTTGATTTGTGTAAGATTGTCCCAACCATCACCATCAGCCTATAGTAGTCCACTGCTGAACAAGGCCTCTCCTATTACATATGCGTCTCCTATTACTTCGCAAGGAGCGTGGATGCGTGATGGCGCTGGGCACGCGGGTTGGCAATCGTAATGTGTCCATTATGATGACGCTGTTGCCCTTCATCAATCTTCGATAAATAAATGATCAATGACACAGTCCCTTAAACGACTCTTACGACACCTACGGGAAGAGTTTGGGTGGTGACAAATGTATTCTTACTGCCGTCATCACTTGGACAAATGTCCATTTACCTTTTCATTCATATAGGTATTATGTCTTCAAAACAAATAAATAATTACACCATTGCAGGGTCCCGTTTCGCGCTGTGTGAGGTGAAGGTGATGGTATACCAGCTGATCCGAAGATACGAGTTGATGCCGTGCGAGAAGACAGTCATTCCCTTGAAGCTAGCTACAGACAGCTTCAACCTCCGCATAAAGGGCGGCCATTGGTTGAGGCTCAAGCGAAGGACGAATTAGGGTGGTAGCTCCAATGGGACAATTTTAGCTGACAGGCGCCAGTGATGGACACAAAATCTTTAATCCAGTGTACATTTTTACGAAATTGCGATATAATATTGGATCTTTGTGATACTATATTGGAGTAACTAAAAAGAATCCTGCTAGTATTTAATCAAATCGGAAGATTCATTCAATTTTAACTGAATAAGTGAAGTATTTTTTTATTTTTTGTTCTTAGTTTTTTAATAATATACCTCAATCTAGGAGCTGTTTTGCGATTTTTGATTGAATAGGTAATTTCTGTTTACTTTTTTATAATCAAAACATAATAGTAAATTGCCTGTTGCAAAACAAATGCCCAACTTTTATCTTCTTCAAAATCAATGAATATTCTTATTTTGAATCATTATCCATCATTGGGTCCTTGTCCATTACTTTACTGCTCTATTATACTGATGCATTTATTACATTAACAAATTATTTGCTTTTCC
Source organism: Thaumatotibia leucotreta (assembly GCA_025490895.1). Taxonomy (NCBI): domain Eukaryota; kingdom Metazoa; phylum Arthropoda; class Insecta; order Lepidoptera; family Tortricidae; genus Thaumatotibia; species Thaumatotibia leucotreta. The sequence goes on from JALPQI010018664.1 coordinate 10,353, forward strand.
GTTAAAGGGAATGTTTTGCCGTATCCTGAGATTTCTCCTTGGTGCACTGATCTACGGCACTGTCAATATTTAGCCATTCGTGTGCCTTGTTCGGTAACCGATTCAAACCGTTTACTATTTAAAATATAAAATTTAAGGTTTTTTTTATTGACTTGTTTTATTAACTAATGTATAGTTTAAATTTTGTGTTGACTTTACTTAGTATAGTGTTATAGACTTTTGACATTAATTTGACTGTCACATTTATCTTTTCTTTTATTTTTGGTTTAAATTTTTGATTGAGTATTGTATTTTTGTTTTGTTACTTATAATTATTTACCTATGTAAGTAATAATTTGAGTAAATAAGTATAAATATATAATTAGGTGAATACACTTTACAAAACTTAACAATTCATTAAAACGTACAATTTTAAGGGATATTTACTTGTTTTGGAAATATATGTTTTGTATTAAAATTTTGGTGTTCATTTTACAAACTGTAAGCAATATGACAAGATAAAAACCCAATAGAATTAAAAAAATATTTAAAAAAATTCTTTCATACTTAATTTTCGTTAGAAACCTGACTGCAACTAAGTAATGAAGCTAGCAAGCTACCGGGTGACCAGAGAGCTGGCAGCTTCTTATCGCAACGTATTAGCATAGCTATACCTACAGCCAGCATCTTTGACACAATGCCTAGGGGGCCATATTTTGATTTTTAATTTATTAATTAAGCCTTTTTTTTTTATTTAAGTGTACTTTGTAGGGATATTTTATGTTTTATATGGGTAAGGCCGCGGATTTTGACGAATTCGGAGCTTAAAATTTGTCTTGCTCATAAAAAAAACTGATAACATCTAGAGAACTCTGATCAATTTTAAAATATTCCCCTATGCTCAGTTACATGTAATCAAATAAAATAATTAATTTAGCTCTTTATTTAAAATTAACAAATAAATATTTCTGCCAAAAACGTAACGAAAGTCGAGTAATTTTTTCGACTACGAGTACTTCAAACCTTTTTTTTATATATTATTAGACTTGTCAGCATTAAACGTTTGTTTTTAAACCAAATTATAATGATAAACGATTGCTTCGTTCATTAAGGACTTATGATATGTGAACAATTTTACTGTTTTCTTTCCCTTTACTTTTTGGGTCACCAATTCCAAACTTACGTTACGATACTTTCGTAACGCTTTTTTAAGGTCATATTTAAGCCAATGTTGGTAGAAATTTGTTTATCGACACTTGCAACTCTTATTCTAGTAGGGCGACATCCATAAGCACACTCACTCCCATTAATTCGTTAACAAATGGTTGTCACAGTGCACGCGGCGAAAGTTTTAGCAAAAAACGTCTAAAGTGGTAGTGTGATTTTCACGGTAAGTAGTGATTATTATTGAACGGCTGTTTTTTCATACGAAAGGGTTTAGTTTTAATCGTCAGTAGCATGTACTATTATGTTCAGATTGCAATTATTTACCAAGATAATCAACCTTTTTTTAAATATACGTTACACTTGTGTTACGAATACGTTACATTTTTACAAAACGTAACGTATTTTTTATGTTACGTAACGAAAATATGTGGTAAAGGGAAGTGGACACAGAAATTTACTAATTTAAATGAGTTTTATTAGATTTTGAATGACAGCATACTGTAACAAGTGTTTGCGAAACAAATCAAATTATTTTGTTATTTAGGTATTTTGATTTGCGTTTTTAGAAGTAATCAGCTTTTTCCAGTGGGTAATTTTACCCCCCTAGGGCTAATGAAATACAGTATAATTATTAACGCGTTTATAAGTGTTAATTAATAACAGTTCATTTTCCATTTAAGCATTTATGGTGATTTATTTTAGTTTATTTAGTTCCAAAGATTATGGCATTAAAACATTTGTAAATACTGTTAATTTAAGTAATTACTAAGTATGAGAAATTACATTATATGGGTTGATTATTACATTTGATTAAAACAAGTATTTAGCGATAAAAATATGTTTTTTTTTTACGACCTTTATTTAATCAGAGTTCATACCAGTATGAGCTGAGCTTTATAGTAACTTTTGTTGCATTTTATGGTAACGTAACGTATTTTTTTTTATGTTATGTCTGTGTCACATTCGTCAAAATCCGCGGCCTTACCCATATATAAGTTTTTAGTTAATAATTTAATTTAGTTTTGTTATATATATAGTTATAGTTTGTTACTTAATATTTAGTTTATTTGGTGATTAAATAGATACACTTACAGAGATATTTATGAAATGATCAACACACCAAAAAGGTTGCCACTCATCAGCGTGAGTCATGGCTAGGTTACCACGACGACGTTGGTTTTAAAATAAACTTAAGACTATTCTTAAAACTAACAAGTAACACCGGTAACAGTAGGTACTATCGACAAAATTGAATCCTGACCCACAATAGGAGCTTGGCATAGTAACTTTGAGAACAAAATTGCTGCATCTGACGTACAATTTGACTTTCAATGTTACTATGACTAGCTCTTTTTGTGGGTCAGGATTCAATTTTGTCGATAGTACATGCATGAAAGCCTTATACATATTAACTGGCAACACTGTATACATTGTGTAACACTTTGGCGTATCAAATTATAACTACAATAAATCTCATGTCAAACGGTGTGAATAATAATAATAATAGTGCCTATCCCTGCCAAACACGTCATATCTCGCTGCTGCGTACATAACGCATTCAGCAAGGACATTCTGGCTAGGACCCACCCTAAAGGTGCATGCAGACCAAAAGAGCATTCGCTGTTCTATCCTCCACTCTACGAAATCAACGAATCACGTTTCGTGTAAAAAGGTGCGTTCAAACTAAAAAAGCATTCGCTGTTCTAACCTCCCACTCTACGAAATTCGATCGGTACACAAAACGTGATTGGTTGATTTCGTAGAACGGGCGCTAGAACAGCGAATGCTCTTTTGGTTTAAACGCACCTAGAATCTATAAGAATAACGAAAGAATGCTCTGTCTCTGTTTACACAAAAATAATTTCGTAGAGTGGGCATAGAATGAGTATTCGCTCGTTTGGGGCAAACCCACCGATATCGGCAGCCAATGGTACGGCTGCACTGCGATCACGACTGACTGGCTTACTACCGGGAAAATCGAAATTCGTAAATTTCTACGATTTGTCTCGCTCACTCTAATGACGCCTTCGTTCAAGTGACAGTGACGTAGGCTGTTTTACGTATCCAGTAAACGCTAGCTGAACGTTACTTTCCAACTATCTATAGTAGTAATCTATCTACATATATTAATTATGTCATTTTCTATAAATCATTTATAATCTGGGATTTATGACATATGATGATCTAATTTATTTGTTTAAATAATCGTCAACAATCTACAGAGTGTATTTGAAAAAGATTGTGGGCAGTTGATAGTGATTAGAACCAGACGTATGGTAGGTACAGTCGCCATGATTAGCATCTGAAGCGCAATATTACCAGCGTATCTTATGAGCACTGGAGACTTGGCCTCCCTTATATGGAGGCAAAGTCAAAGTCAAACTATTCTTTATTCAAGTAAGCTTATTAATAAGCATTTTCGAATCGTCTGACATTATTAAGAGAGAGAAAAAGAATCTACTACTGGTTCAAACCCTACACCGTTTCCTGAGAAGAACCAGTAAGAAACTCAGGTGGACTTATTTTTTCAAAACAGTATAATAATACATCTTATTAAAATAACATGCATTAAAGAATTTATTACATAAAAAAACGAATAAAAAAATATTGTTATAGACATATTTATATAAAAAAGAGAAATAAATAAAGGATCATAATTATTAAACAAAAATAATTATTATTGTACAAGTTCACAATATTATTAAGCATCTATATCTATACTACTAGAGATGTAAAGGTCCTCTAGTTGTCAGAATAAAGATAAATTCTGGCACCCTAGTGAAAAGGGGTATAAATCGAAATTTGCCACTTTACAGGAGAGCCAAAAAACAATTGGCGAAATTATTCAAAATTACTGTGCCGAAATGGCTAAAGAATTAGAATAGCTTTAAATGTACTTTGAGTAAATACAATGCGCTCTTTCACATGCCGTCATTGGTTTATGGCTAAAATCAATAGTTTAAAAAAAAATTGACTTGTACCCGCTGAAATAAATGCTATCTAGAAATATAACCAAATTAGTACCCCTTTTCACATATATTGGACATTAGTGAAAACGGGTATACATTTAACTTATTTTATAATAACTCTTTTTGAGATGTACTTTTACGAAAAAAAATTAACTAAGTTTGTTTGCGAAATTAATTTTAATGGCATAGCATGTACGTATACAATATAATCCCATAAAAACCGACTTATACCATTGTGCACAAAATGTTAGTAACGTGTAAAAGGGAATAACAAGATTTATATTAATCACTTTATTCAATTGTATCCAAATTCTATGAAATAAGTTACAATAAAAATATTTCTTTTTTCCATTTATTATAAGAAATTATTTCCTTGAATTAGAAAAATATTACTTTTTTTCAACAGTCAAAACACAACGCATCATAAAATGAAATGTTTTTAAATTTCATAGTACTAAAAAATACCATAATGTAGCATTTATTTATTATTATCAGAATCGTGTCATAATATTTTTTTTCTCATGCCTTATTTTGCTAACACGGTACTCGACAAAAAATCTAAATAGTACAAATAGTCCTACTGTCCGAATTATAACTTTATGCCCTGGATGTCGTGCGCGCAGCTAGGTAGGTACGTTCCGTAACGCCTGAATGGGAATTTAGTATCTTATCGAGTCACCTAAAATAACATACTATTGAAAATCGATATTTTATTTAAAAAAAAACTATTGTTTATTGCCTATCTTAATGTACATTACGAAACAAATGTGAAAAAAAGTAAGTTCGAAATAAGCATAAATAAAGCAAAGCACGATCGAAGTGAGTGTTTTAAATCGACACGATTTATGAATTTCATTTTTGCATGTGTATCGTACGACATTTTTCAGTAGAGATGGCCTTCCGAAGTTTTCAACCAGGCAAGATATAAACGACTCCTCGCACTAGTGTGTAAAGAAGTTATTTCAGTTGTTTCGGATAAAAATAGTGACGTTGCATTGCAGTACTCTGTATGGAATCTTAATAAACAGACTTTAATCGACGAGTATAAAAAACTTGTCACTATTATTATGTTCTATCGATTATAATTCTTATAAAAGTTGTATAAGTACAAGTAAATATAGGTACGATCAACTTGAATTATTGTGTTAATTATACATTAACTTTATTAATTTCGTTAGTAGACAATTTAAAAAAATATTGTGATAATATTGTTTTCATTATGTTAGCATTCGTAAAAAGTGGCCAGGCATGTTTACCGGGTGGCTGTTTTGAAATTGTTCTAATCACATGTTTCTGGAGTAATATAGATATAGCAACAGCCATAGAACAGCAGCAAATACTCGTACAAGGCTATTATAGCGCGCTTTCTATATTACCTAGATCATTAAGTAAAATTGTTACTACAATTAAAAATAAAAGTATTTGCGTTAGGTCATTTAAAACTGTCAACACAAACTAATATTACTAACATAGGTTTTAAGAAATAAGCAGCAGAATTTCACAGCTTGAATTTGAAAAAAAATACAATCATACTTTAAGAAAAACATTAACCACTAAGTAAATTCAATTTTAAAAATTAACACTATTTTAAACATTGTGTATATATAACGAAACTTAGTGTAAAAGGGTACACCTTAGTACAAATCCGTCAATTTACTGGTGTTAAATGTTAAGTAATACTTTTTAATTTAGTGCAAACGGATATAATTCCCGCAAATGTATTGTATCACATGTAAAAACTGTAATTCTAAGTGATTAAAGTCGACTTGTACCCGTAACTACATAATTTTATTCGTGATTATGGATTTATGTCGAATTGTATCTCAAAAAATGTTTTTATTGTTCGTGTAAAGTGATTTAAATACACATGGATCCTCATTATCCGAGTGACCATCAAGAGAATATGAGTAGTTATGGCGTTACACACAACAAAAATCCAAACGCGTAAAACTTAGCTACACTAATACCTTTTGTAACTTTACAACGATATACTTTTTTTTGTTAGTAAGAATTTATTTCAACTTATGCCTGACACTGCATGGTCATTTGTGTTAGTTATACCATATTACACGACCGTAACTCTGTCAATTTACGTGATATCTTAGATCCTTTTACACCAACAGATGCCATTTTTTTTTTTTGAAATTTTTTGGTATACTTAACTCAATTTGGCCAAAATTCGACTTATACCCCTTTTCACTAGGGTGCCAGAATTAAGATTAAGATGTAAAAGGTCTCTAATCGTCATGATTTTAATAATAATAATAAAATAGAAAATTAACAATTTTGTGACAATCACGAAGCAACTATTCTTATTATACAGGGTGGGAACGAGTATACCGGCAGACTTTACCAATACATTCTTGATGACAAAAGAAGTAAAAAAAAATGTGATATATGTCATTTCCGAACAAAAAAAAAATTTTTTTTTCTTTCTGTTTTGTGATATTTTGATTTCTTTTGTACATGACCAGTAATAAATTGTAGGGAAAGAATATTTTTTTCACTGTTTTTGATTTTTTTTTTAAGTTTAACATTTTTCTGAAACTGTTTTCTCATTTTCTCTAACTTTAATCAGTGTGTATGTCGAGATGAAAACTATTACTGTAAGAATTTTAATCATGCAGGCATTTTTCAGTGACTTGTGATGAAAATAGTTTTTTGAATAACATGTCATTATCTCTTAAACTAAGCTGAATCCAGAAAAGTTCATATGACATTATAGCCTCAAAATGTGTTCAGGAATACACCTTTCAAGTTTGTCGGTATACTTACTAGCCACCCTGTATAAAAGACAACAGCCAATACCTATATACGGCATGTGTATAGCAGTGGACTGCAAACGACGGTTGATGTATAATGATCTTAGTCAGATTTATATATTTTTAACCGATTTCAAAAAAAGGATGATTTTCTCAATTTATTTAAATGTATGTTTTTACAAGCCTTTTTTTTTTTTTAGTTTCACCTGTCCCGTTGTCTGTCGTTCTGTAATCAAATCTTGTAACTTAAATTTCATCCACTTCCCGGTTTCCGATTGAGCTGAAATTTAGAATGCATGTATAAATCGGATGACAATGCAATGTTATTGTGACATAGAGCTGATCTGATGATGGAGCTGGAAGGTGGCCATAGGAACTCCGTAATTAAATGATGCAACCCTATCGAGTTTGAGCTCATTTGATTCGTCTTGACAAGTCCTTTATACTATATGGTAACCAGGGTCTGATGATGGAGCCGGAAGGTGGCCATAGGAACTCCGTAATTAAATGATGCAACCCTATCGAGTTTGAGCTCATTAGATTCGTCTTGACAAGTACTTTGATAATATGGTAACCAGGGTCTGATGATGGAGCCGGAAGGTGGCCATAGGAACTCCGTAATTAAACGATGCAACCCTGTCGAGTTTGAGCTCATTAGATTCGTCTTGACAAGTACTTTGATACTTTATGGTAACCAGGGTCTGATGATGGAGCCGGAAGGTGGCCATAGGAACTCCGTAATTAAACGATGCAACCCTATGGAGTTTGAGCTCATTAGATTCATCTTGACAAGTACTTTGATACTATATGGTAACCAGGGTCTGATGATGGAGCCGGAAGGTGGCCATAGGAACTCTGTAATTAAACGATGCAACCCTATCGAGTTTGAGCTCATTAGATTCGTCTTGACAAGTACTTTGATACTTTATGGTAACCAGGGTCTGATGATGGAGCCGGAAGGTGGCCATAGGAACTCCGTATCCGTAATTAAACGATGCAACCCTATCGAGTTTGAGCTCATTGGATTAGTCTTGACGAGTACTTTGATACTATATGGTAACCAGGGTCTGATGTTGGAGTTGTAAGGTGGCCATAGGAACTCCGTAATTAAACGATGCAACCCTATCGAGTTTGAGCTCATTGGATTAGTCTTGACGAGTACTTTGATACTATATGGTAACCAGGGTCTGATGATGGAGCCGGAAGGTGGCCATAGGAACTCCGTAATTAAACGATGCAACCCTATCGAGTTTGAGCTCATTGGATTAGTTTTGACGAGTACTTTGATACTATATGGTAACCAGGGTCTGATGTTGGAGCCGGAAGGTGGCCATAGGAGCTCCGTAATTAAACGACGCAACCCCATCGAGTTTGGTCTCGTTTGATTCGTCTTGACGAGTCTCTTGCTTTCGTCCCATATTAATTATATATGATTGATTGGATGGATGACCCAATGCCAAGGTGAGCACGTGCCGAGGGCTGAATGGTATGAGGGTGTATAAACATGTCTTGCCGCTAACGAGTTCTCGATTGAAAAAGCTCTACGTATTTACCCAACGAATCAGCAGGTCTTTCGTCTAGGACAAACAAAATAATTCCATATTGTACAAATTTATTTAATTTTAACACTAAAACTTTTCACCATACATAATTATTCAATCTCGTCCCCCTCTTTATCATAGTCCCCATTTATAAATGAAAGCGTGTTACATTGTGATAGCTTGAGGAAAATGTTGTGTTGTATTAAATGTAACACGCTTTCATTTATAAATGGGGACTATGATAAAGAGGTGGGACGAGATTGAATAATTATGTATGGTGAAAAGTTTTAGTGTTCAAATTAAATAAATTGTACAATATGGAATTATTTTGTTTGTCCTAGACGAAGACGCTTATTTGTCGTTAAAGGTTACAATCAAGTTACAAAGTGTTATATTTCTTTTTAGAGTTAATTTATTTTTAACTTTTTAGTTCATTTTATAAACAAATAATAAAAGCTTGTCTTTAATAGTACATTATTGCAGAGGCCGGGAAAGCGAATTTCGTGGATGAGTATTTTTTGTCGGACGAAGCGAAGCTGAGGCCGACAATTACATACGAATCCACGAAATTCTATTTCCGTCCGAGGCACATATAGGACTTTTCTCCAAACATGCAAGGAAATAATCAAGAAATTTATTACAATCGATTAAGTAATTCTTCTTGCAAATTGAATAACAATTGAAAAGAAAAAATCTCTTATGATTCCCGCCTAAACTTTTTTTTAATGCATGGTCGTTCATAAAAAATAGTAACGATATCTATGGTTTCATTAAACCGTACCTACACGACCTGACACACCGAGGCGTTTGTAACTCATGATAGAACGAGACGGCCATAGATTTGATCGCCGTCTCTCGCTCTATCCAGACCAGGCGTTTGGTCGTGGCTTTAGAATTTGGCTGTATGCATTTTTTTCAAAGTCCAAAAGTAGTTTTTAAGAAGTAAAAAACAATACATTAATGGATTTTAGTACAATTTCGCGGCCGCAAAAACTGTACAATAATGAAAATCTTTTTTTTTAATTTGAGCTGGTACATAAGAAGGTACTTCGCGTTTCGTTTTTGCTACATTAATGCGAACATTTCCGAGCATATTGGAGAAAAAAGGTTTTTTTTTCTTTAATTTTATTTTAAATATTTGTTACCTCAGAACTTTCGACAAGGTGAACCGATTTTGGTCCAGTTCTGACAGTGGTCGTGTAACGGCAGTAAGAATACATTTATCACAACCCCAACTCCTGAGGGTGTCGTAAGACTGGACTAAGGGATTGAAGTGTCACTGACCATTATTTGATTAACGATGATGCGCAGCAGCGTTATCATAGTCGACACATTACTGCGATCGCCAATCCGCTTGCACAGTGCGGCGATTAAGGACATTTACCTCCTAATGCGTCTATACATATAGTTAATAGGAGAGACCTTCGTCCAGCAGTGGACTATCATAGACTGATGATGATGATGACAATCCATGAGAAAACCTTATGTACCTATTGTCTTAAATTTACATTAAGCATGTGCACTAGGGTGGATCACTGATGTATGAAGGGAAAAAAGTATTTGTTTTTTACTGGGCACAGTTGTAAATGGTTCCGTAATTAGGTCTACAAAGAGTGTGCAAAATAGGTAATTTGGCCATCGGAATAAATTTTCTGCCTCCGGATCTAATTGAAAGATTTCATAGAAACAGTACATTTTGTACTGACCACAGTTGATATCTATGTTTTTACTTTTTGTTGCAACATGAGCTATGTTTGAGTATTGTGTTTACCTGGAAATAGCTTTTCTTAAGTTACGGAGCCAAAAAGAACGAAAAATAAGTCAAAAATAATAAAAAAAAATCTCGAAGCCCCATACATTTTAGGAAAATTTCTACTGAAATCCGGAGGCAGCAAAATTTAAATTAAAAATTTTATAAAAATAAGAATGATAATCAAACATCAAATGACACCGTTTTTAAATCCAGAAAATCGATTTTTTTGAAAAATGACTTACCCTAATGTGCACAACAAATGGATCAATATCACGCCAACCGATTTGAATATTTATTTTTTTAACCGATTCAAAATAAACAGTCGGGTCTGATAAAAGGATCTCGGGAAAATTGGTTGAAACGTGCCAGTGGCGCTCGCTCGGAAGGGCTTCCACGGAAGACCAGCGTGAAGAAATCCTAGAGATGACTTGACAAAAAGCTGAGTGGAAGCCTTTTCAGGAATGATTTTTTATGTTATTTTCTTAGTTAGCAGCTATGCTATTCTCTTATTCACACATTCGACGCTGCGTTCGTCAACAAACTTGACGACGAGACAACCTTCACTTCGACGTAGAGCACAGCGCTGCGAAAAACGGTATTCACTAACGTAGAACAGCTCGTCGTCGAACTGTAGGCGGTAACTCTCGACGCAGTGTAGTTCCAGCTCACGCCGCATTCGTCGCCGAGCGCTAGTGTCGTTCAATGTGCATTAGTGAATACCATTTTTAGGCTCGACGCTGCCGCAGCCTTAATGAATATCACTGCTGTCCTGTTTTGTACTAAGTTCCTGAATAAACAGCTTTCTATTCTATTCTACAAAGTAGAAATTCTGCCCTAAAATAGGCACAAACATGATATTGTCAATTTCATTAGGTAAATAGGCTTATGAGATACTTATAGGTATGCTCTATAGGTTTTCATTGAAAGTTGATTTTCGGTAGGTTTTATTTATTTATTTTATTTTCAAAAAGGCACAGTTACAAGTTTCAAACTTAAACATTGATAACACAATACTTAAACAACTTAATACAGCCTGGAACTCGATTACAACTATGCACAACATTAGAGATAAATTGCAAAGTCCTTACATATGTTTAAGTAATACAAACTAGCATGCAACAGTTATATTAACAATTCCTTAATTATTAATAGAATGAGCGGGTTATGTTGTTTTAGGCAGGCATTGGAAAATATATATATATATAATATTAAAAAAAAATTTTTTTGCCATATTTCACTAAACTGCTCGTAACTCCGTAACTAGAATCGACAAAGTGTGACGTTTTACTAAACTTGATCACAAATGCTAGAAAAAATGACTAGAAACTTGCAGGGACCGGCATAAAATGGCGTATTATGGCGGGAAATCGTATTAAACGTGATAATATTCAGTGGGTTCTACTGTATAACAACTGTCACTAATCTTAGCAACCCCGTAAGCCAGTTTTTAATCATGTTAATCAGAAATGAGATACGAGCGTTACTTCAAAGTTGTCAACCGACGATATGTTCGTTTGAAAGTTTCCACATGATCTCCTATTACTAATTCGTCTGGAAGCATTACGAGGTAATAGCCATAATCGCCACGCTAGGCAAGAGGGTTGGCCATCGCAGTAGAGTGTCCACTATGATAACGCTTCAGCCCATCATCAATCGTTAGGGACACTTCAATCCCGTAAGATGGGGCTATTTGAGACCCAAGGGGCTATTTGGTAATATCGAAATTAAAGGTCTTAGACCCATATAAAAGTTCGTATCGTAACATTTGTAACAAATATCTTGGGACCACGTATTTTCATGATCATGATAATTCAATGCTAAAAAGAAATCGGGCTTAAATGCTGTTTTGGCCTTGGTACCAAATAGCCCCATGGATCTCAAATAGCTCCATCTTACGTTCCCTTAGTCGACTCTTACGACACCCACGGGAAGGGTTGGGGTGGAGACAACTGTATTTGCTACCAACATCGCAATGCCTCTTACTGCTGATTGTAGTTAGATAGTTGGATTACAATAAGAATATCTAACTAATGATATAATATCTATTAATAAAATGAGACACTAAACTTATCAATTGCTATCAATACAATCTCAACAATTTGCTACAGCAAGATGACATCATAATAAAGCATGGTCCATTATCTACACAATAAACGATTAAAATAATCTTAAGACGCTGTTGTTTTCGAAACTATTCTAAAGATAGTGTGTATAATGAAAAGAGATTATCTTTATTCTGTCACAACTGAAACTTACGCTGTTTTGGTATTAGAAGAATATCACGTTGATTGGTACTTATAATGATTTATATACTCGGTAAATAAATTACTTGTTAGTCCTGATTTTAACATAGTTCAGAATAGTCGTGACATAGTTTTTTTATCATCGCTGTCATATGAACAGGTGCGTTGTGTGTTGCGAATAATATTAATCAGACCTATTTTTAATTTTATAAATACAAAATACAATTTAATCAAGGATAAAATTAAAACAATATAACTAAAATTACTATATATTATACAATAATAAAAAAACCGTCTAAATATAATATATACTAAGTCAAACTCGCGCGCGAAACGTTCCGTACAATTATCATTTATCAATTTATCATAAAAAAATACAATTAAATCAACCTAAATCAAACCCGCTGTATACGGGTGGCGCAGGACCGGTCATTGTGGTAATCGTTGGGAGAGGCCTATGTTCAGCAGTGGACGTCTTTCGGCTGATATGATGATGATGATGATGATGATATCAAAAAACATAACAGATAATTCAACCAAACCCAAAATCGTTGAAAGAAATGATGATATTATAATATGCATAAAATATTTTTTTTAGAAGTTTATACCGCATCGTTTAAGAATAGAGGGAGAGGGGACATTTTTTAAGACTTTTAAGCTGTGTTTTAGAAACCTTTATATATTAAAAATTTCAAAAACCTTTCTATTGATAGCCCACAGCCCCACACGCTTATAATCGAAACTACAACGAAAAAAAATTCTACCCCTCAGTAACGTGTATGGAGGGCCCCAACTCCAATTTTTTATTTACAGTGTAGTCCCTACACTGTAGTATCATAACTATATAGCGTTCCATTCAACACATATTGTTACTAAATTTTGTTAATGTAGCATTTATAATTTCCGAGTAAATTGGCTGTGACAGACGGACAGACGGGAATGAAGAATCTATAAGGGTGCGGCTCCCATGATGCGGAGCGGAGCGGAGCTGTCGGAGCTCGGCCAATGAGACCGCATCACAGTGTTTCGAATTTTGAATTTGAAGAATGTGATTGGTTAATTTTCCGATTCCGTTTTTGCCAATTTGATTAACGGCGTTTGTAAGTTAGTTGGTAGACCCTTTGCCTACGAAGCTGGTGGTCCCGGGGTTAACTATAAGGGTAGGTATTAAAATATGTGACATCTATCGCCGCGTAGTGTCGATAATACTACCCTGCCGTGCTAAGTCAAAAAGACGCATCTCTCATAGTAGTTCTATGGGAGATGCGCCCTTTTTAGTTAGCAGCAGTAGTAGCGGTAGTTAGCATGGCAGTACCTACCTTTACCTTTCTTTGAGCTTACCGTGGGTCTTGCGGCGCGGGTGATTTGAGAGGATGTCCCATGGGACATCCTCCTCCTTATATCATGATATATTTTGATTTTACATCTATAATCTCGTGCTTACATTACGTCAAAATTTACCAAATCAAATTGGACATGTGTCTATACGTAATTGATAAAAACTTTAAAAATGTATTGAGGCTTATGTCCTTCGGGTAGGACATTAGGTAGGCAGAAGGAAAGAGAAAATCTTGCACTAATCAAATTTTTATGAGAGAGTACCCCTTGTGAGACTCCTCGTATGTGAAAAACCACTTTACCGCATCAAACTCAGCCACAAAATGCTATCGTGGCATTAGGAGGTAAATGCCCTTAATCGTCACGCCGGGCAAGCGGATTGGCGATCGCAGTAATGTATCCATTATTATGACGCCTAATCTTCTATCAAAAAATGGTTAGTGACACTTCAATTCTTTTGTCGACTCAACGCCCGCGGGTAGACAAATGTATTCTTAATGCCTTCACCACACGGCTAGACTCTTCTAGCCGTGCTATAAGATTAGTTTAGGCTTTAATTCGGTATTCAAGTTTTATTCCTCCTCCTTTCTACAGATCATGTTAGTCTACATATGGATAGCAGCATTGGTAGGAGTAGTCTACCTTTACTGCCGCCAGCTGTACTCCAGGTTCAGCAAGTATGGCGTCAAGAACAGACCCACCATACCTTTATTGGGAAACATGGCCCCCATCTTGTTTAGAACTAAACATTTCGTTGATTCGATCGATGAGCTGTACCACCAATTTCCGGAAGAAAGGTTTGTACTGACTCTTTGTTTCATTTACAACTAGTTGCTGCAGTGAATTTATTTATATCAGTTTCATCATAAAAATTTGGTCCCTGGTCGTGGCTGTTTATGTATTTAAGTACCTATCTATAATTATGATGTATCTTTCTATTATATACATATATCGTGACTTGGTACCCACATCACAAGCTTTAATTGAGCTTACCGTGGGACTAGTCGACTTGTGTAAGATGTGCCATGATGGTTACATAATTATATGAATTTGAAGTTCTATAAATTTTTTTTTTCAGATTTGTGGGGAATTTTGAGACTATTAAGCCGGTGATATTTATTAAAGATATCGAACTTATTAAGAAAGTAACCGTCAAAGATTTTGAGCACTTCCTTGATCATCGCCCTTTTGTGAGTGAAGACATCGATCCGTTTTTTGGCAGAAATTTATTCTCGCTTAGAGGTAAGTATTCATTATAATGGATCATTTGAACTGGTTTTACTAAAAATAACACTCTCAAGGCGAATTGTATGAATAAAATAAATAAGTATTCGGAGGACCATATATCATATTTACATACCTTTATAAATAAATACGTGCGATGATCAAATATTGACGATCGCAGTAATGTGCCCACTATGATGACGCTGCTGCCCGTCATCAATCAAATCAAAGAATGGTCAGTGACACTTCAATCAAGAAGAAGCAGCGTCATCTGGCCACATTACTGCGATCGTCAATCCGCTTGCCCAGCGTGGCGATTATGGGCATTTACCTCCTAATGCGTCTATAAGCATAATTAATAGGAGAGGCCTACGTCCAGCAGTGGACTATCATAGGCTGATGATGAGTGATGTGATGATATGATCAAATATTCCTTCTCATATCCAAAATGTAATATCGAAAACTCAAACTATTACCTACATGATAAATACCCAGTTTCAAATCACACTAATATTGTAAACAGAATAGAATTAATTTTATTCAGATTAAGAATTCACATTACAGAACAGCAAAAGTAAATAAATACAGTGGAAACATTGTCTGGGTTAAAAAGTAAATTAAAAACTATTACTATCTTGTAGCAACACTAACATTTAGATCATGTAAGCTTAAAATCTTATACTCTAGTTTATATTGATATCTTCAGGCACAGAATTAGATTTGGATAGAAGAAACAAGTTCATTCATTTGTATGGCGGCCGAGCGTGTCAGATTTTGTACTGAAGTTGTTACTTGCCTATGATTTTAAATATGTCTCAGGCCCTTGAGTATTCATATTTTTTTGTGTTGTTGCAATTAATATTACTTAAGGGGACATTATTAATGTTTTTGTTCACTTCAACTTACAAAATTTGACGCCCGAAAGCTGCAAGCTGCGGTTAAAGACAGAAAACTCAGTGGATTTCACTGAGTTCATTTGACACGCTAAGTAGATAAGTTTGCTTGATCTATGGTATATATATGACATCTGTGTCTTCAGGTGAAGAATGGAAAGACATGCGTTCAACATTAAGTCCAGCATTCACGAGCTCGAAGATGAAGCACATGCTCCCGTTCATAGTGGAGGTGGGCGACCAGATGGTCATCGCTTTAGACCGGCAGCTGAAGGAATCTAAAAGTTAGTAATAGTTTTCTATCAACGAGGGGACAAACGAAACGCACAAAAAATCACGATTAATGTTCTAGAATTTAAAACATCCCTAGCAGGAGTAAAATTTTAGACTGTTCGATTTCGTTTCGTGTTTTTTGACTTTTTATTAAATTATCATTTGATTACTTCTCTTTTTCTTTGGATTTAGTTACCGACATATAAACATCGGGTCATGGGTCAGGTTAAGCTATATAAAAAGCTTGTAATTCTAAACCTGTATTACTTTTCAGCCGGTTACATAGACATTGAAACTAAAGAACTGGCGACCCATTACGCTAATGATGTCATTGCCTCCTCTGCATTCGGCCTCAAAGTGGACTCTTACTGCGAACCTGACAACGAGTTTTACAAGATGGGACATAAGGCTTCTAACTTTGGGTTTGCGGTGTTACTGAAGTTTTTCGGATTCGTTGCTTTTCCGGGACTTATGAAGGTCTGAACTTGTTAAATCACTCAAATTTTAATCAGTAGTTTTTGTACATAGTTGCTCAACGCTACAATTCTTCCAGCCTTTTTGGTACCCTGGCACAAGCTACTGAGCTAATTGTATTAAATTTTTAGCTTTATGTAGCAATGTGTAAAATTAATGAAATAAAATACCATTATTACTAACTAACAACTGACCAACAACTAACCAAAGGTCCCGTAAAGCTACCATCAAATACATAATATTTTTTACGATTTATATCACAAACTACATAATTTTTGGCAAAGTATAAACTTGGTCATTTTAAAAGGTAACGTAATCACAGCAAACCTAGGACAAACCAGCAAACTAGTGGGTATTAGGAGAATTTTCTTGAATGCATTTTTTATAAAAAATATTCTAAAATCCTCAGTGCCACTTCCTCACAATGTAACTGAAAATAAATACTGTAGAATATTTTTAACAGGCCACGTACGAGGGGATATCAGTTAATTTACACTAATGAAACTGTTACTTTCAGCTACTGA